>NIVC01000267.1:0-157500 GCA_002269645.1 Macrostomum lignano
CCCAGGTCACTGCACCCCATCCCAGATCACTGCACACCCCATCCCAGGTCACTGCACCCCATCCCAGATCACTGCACCCCATTCCAGGTCACTGCACCCCATCCCAGGTCACTGCACCCATCCCAGGTCACTACACCCCATCCCAGGTCACTGCACCCCATCCCAGATCACTGCACCCCATTCCAGGTCACTGCACCCCATCCCAGGTCACTGCACCCCATCCCAGGTCACTGCACCCCATCCCAGATCACTGCACCCCATTCCAGGTCACTGCACCCCATTCCAGGTCACTGCACCCCATCCCAGGTCACTGCACCCGATCCCAGGTCACTGCACCCCATCCCAGGTCACTGCACCCCATTCCAGGTCACTGCACCCCATCCCAGGTCACTGCACCCCATCCCAGGTCACTGCACCCCATCCCAGATCACTGCACCCCATTCCAGGTCACTGCACCCCATTCCAGGTCACTGCACCCCATCCCAGGTCACTGCACCCGATCCCAGGTCACTGCACCCCATCCCAGGTCACTGCACCCCATCCCAGGTCACTGCACCCCATTCCAGGTCACTGCACCCCATCCTAGGTCACTGCACCCCATCCCAGATCACTGCACCCCATCCCAGGTCACTGCACCCCATCCCAGATCACTGCACCCCATTCCAGATCACTGCACCCCATTCCAGGTCACTGCACCCCATCCCAGATCACTGCACCCCAATCCCAGTTCACTGCACCCCAATCTCATGTCACTGCACCCCATCCCAGGTCATTGTGCCCCAATCCCAGTTCACTGCAACCCATCTCAGGTCACTGCACCTAGACATTTCTACGTATCTACGAGCGTATCTATCCCAATAAGCAAACCCACCTAGATCCATTCTGCAATCTGCAGTCACACCCATATCGAAAGTGCAACCTGCAGACCCACTCAGATCCAAGCTGCAAAAATCTCAAACCAGCTTACCTCGGCCTCGACTTATGACCAATCTTAGTTGAAGTCTTGGTTGTGTCAGATAAAAGTACTAAATGAATATACCAGTAAATTTATAGAATTTATTAAAAAGTAGGTAAACTGCGTTTGAGATTGGCAGACTTAATTTTTGTTTTCTTCTATTTCTAAGTTTCTAATCTATGATAGCTAATTTAGTGCAGTAAAATTCCAGACTTTTGTTAATTAAACAAATTTATATAGGCTGAAGATGGTACCGTTTACCCAGACAGGGGTAGGGGGGCAGTTACGAGTGCATGAAACGTATTAGCTACTTGTGCATGCTGCACTCTTTAATGCACAACAATCTACAACTGCACTGCTATTGTACGGTGCTTCGAGACGCACAGGTGGTGTATAATTAATCCCAACCTCTAAAGCTGCCGCTGCCCTGGAAAGGAAAGTCTCAACTTGGACTGTACTTTCGTATTCCACTGCAGTACTATAGAAAGGGAACTTTGCTTGGTTATGTTCAAGGTACCAGCAATGAATTTTGTCATCATTTGAGGGAACTTCATCTTAGATGCTTAAAAGCGTCGGAAAGGCCGTGGAAAAGCCGTGGAAAGGCCGCGGAAAAGACTCGCTAGAACTTTCCCGGGGCAAGAAGAACTATCAGGCGTGATGTGATATTTCAATGTTATTTAGATTGAAACACTTTGACTTTAGTTAAAGTATATGGTACAGGACTGGCAACTACTGACTTCCTCAGTATATATGCAATACAATAAACCAATCCCAGACCTTTCCTCGTATCTATCTATCCCAAATTGCAGACCTACATGCATTTAAGCCGATTGAACCCATCTTCGCTGCATAGACCTTGCAAAATAATAAGAATTTAATTTACTAAGAATTTGGCATTTTCAATATCTTTTCAAACTGGAATGAGTGGGTTCAAAATTCTGGATTATTGTGTGAAAATATATTTAATAAGCATTCCATAAGTTTCTTTAATCTCAATGGATTTTGGCAGAGTGTTATTGTGAATATTCACACGTATATAAAACTGTGTAGAAAAAAAGCAAAAAAACGCTGGCATTGCTACTTAGTAGGCAGTTGACAATCGCACCTGCAGATATTAAGAGGGAAGAGTAACATGGTAAACCAGCTTTCAATAGCAGTTTAAGTAAGATTTTATTCAAAACAAACTCAATCAGCTGAAAAAAGAAGTAGCCCTTTTACAGAAAGTATAATATGTTTCTCTAACGTCCATTTCATTGAATGTGGTGTCAAATTTCACTTTGCTTCTTCTGTCATTAACGACAGCTACCGGGTAAAATGCCACTCAAGTTCCAAAGTGGCTAGGATTGCGTCCAGTGCTTTGCAAGGCATCTCTGTTCCAGAAGCAAACCCCGAGCAGCGGTCCCACCGGTGAGTTGGTCGCCTCTGATGAGTCTCGTGAGTCCTCTACTGCACACGGAGTGAAGTCATGGTCATCGATGGTCCTAAAATTGCAATCCTGTTTAAGTAAATGCGTGCAAACTTTTTTGAAGCAGGGAAAACTATTGAGAAGTATGAGGGGGAGTTTTTTTCGTATTTTTTCGTTTTCTGTTTTTTCTCGTGTTCTATTTGCGACACCAAATGCAACATAAATTGTTTATTCGACTATCGTACATCCAGTCTTTCCCGAGACCAATAAATGGGGAATATTTGATGTATCCATCAATTGTCTCTGGTCTGAAGCGGAACTAGGACGTTAATTTGCTTTATGTTAAACTTCGGGTATCGTTGTGAACTTGTTCACAACCGGTGCAGATAAATGAAATAAACAATTAAACCATAGACTATACTGCACCAGTGCTCGCAATCTTTCTAAAACTATTAACAACTTAAATAAGTAGTAACTGTGCACATAGCCTAAGCTAAGGTTGTAAACTTAAACTTGCATTTGAGTTGGGCGAAAGAAATTAAATGACAGAGTGATAAGTTGAAACCGGAAACGCGAGGAGACTGGAAAGCCTCATCAGCAAAGAAACCAGGCAGGCATTGTTAATCAGATATTTTGTGCATTCGAATATTTGCACGTCGCAACTATTCTTCATCTATAGGCCTAATCTTCTTTGCATTAGCGCTAGATGCCTTTCTCCGGTGCTTTCTGGCCTCGCGCTGCTGGAGCAGGGAGAAGCGCAGACGGGGGCAAACAGTGCCACAGCGAGAGTCCCTCGCCGAATGGTCCGGAAGAGCGTGGCACCTCTTTGATGCCCCCAGAGGTACACAGACATCCCATCGCCATCAATTTTGGTTTGGGAGATTAAAGTCAGATCGGAAGTTGTTTAACCAAGTCGCATTTCCTTAGGCAAATTTCTTCGCCTACTCAGAATGTTTGCACAGGGCTTGGGGCCTCGCCTCCGTTTCTGGGCTGTCAGTTCAACGCTTAACGCGCTTCCTTGCCAGTAATTCTGTCCTGAATTGGTCTATCTTTGGAGGTCTTTAACTTTCCAAATGGAATAAGCTCATGATCAGTAATCACTATAGTTATAATCAGCAGCTACCCCCCAAACTCACGCTGTGGGTCCATTGGTGATTAGGGACTGCAATCCCGGGATCCCGAAATCCCGGGACAAATATTTTTATTATTTTTGCAAAAAGTGTTGTAATATGAACATAATTGGGCTCACAATTAGTATATCGATACTGCGCTAATTTCCGTTAATTGACCCACGTCGCGTGGCGCCTTTTTAAACCCCGCATCACAGATTTATATGTGAAATTTATTCTAATGTATATTTTGATATATAATTTGCTTCTTTACTACAAATTAGTACTTTTATACTACGCTCGTACTTACTTAAATACGTCACAAGATAATGCTGTTTTTTTATCTCCAAATAGATCATCAACTCTATAAAAATCAAAATGGAAGCAAAAAACGTTTAGCATTTTGCCTTAAAATTTCAACCCAGAAACAGAAGCTTAAAAATCAGTATTTTTCTGATCCCGGGATTGGCCAAATTCCGGGATTAAATCCCGGTATCCCGGGCTCGCAAAAAACCGGGATTTTGCAATCCCTATTGGCGATTCAGTAACGTGTGGAGAAAGAACAACACGTGAGAGGTACCAGCAGGGGGGGGGGCAGCTGTGTGATGAACATATCTCTGACTAGCTCTGAAAGATCGATTGAGTGAAAAGGGCTGATCATAAAATCGATAACAAAAGGCACAACCAGAGAGAGGGTAGAGCCACAAAGTAAGACTAAAAATAGGTTACAGAGGGGCTGACCCAAAAAATCGATAAACTCACACCCGTCCAACCCCGCACAGGCTTCGTGCGTGGGTATGTACACAAAGATAGCGAATGTACACCCTCACAACTAAATCTATCAGTGTCTAAAAAGCTAAAGCCTACCTACGGAGTCTAATATCTGCGTCAGGCAGATGACAACTGATTGCCTGCAGAATGCAAGAAGGCAAGGGGAGACAAAGAACAGAAATTCTCTCCTCCTCCTTTCGTGACTGGAAGCGACCGGTCGAAAGCGTGGAGCGGAGGCTGAGCCGATATTTCTGTCTATTCTCTTTGAAGACGGCGGGCTGCGTGACCCGCTAGCTGAGAATTTTTCATTATTTCGCTCACTGGCCGCAACAAGGCGTTTGCGACAAATTTCGTTCGCGTTTGTCCAAAGATTGATTAAGGCGGTTGGGCATTTGCTTTTAATTTTCTGCAACTTGTAGCAGAGTTGCTTCCCGCCCACTGAGCTTGCCAGAGGAATTGCTTCCCTCTCTCTTTCTCCATCTGCTTTCATCGGGATTAGCGAAGAAACAATTCTTCTTTTTTTGATACAGGAACCACGATATGGAATCATTTGGCGATTTATGGCGCAAAAGCAACACGCGGTGAGGCATTCGCTATTGCCGTAAGAATCGCCGTCCTAACAAAGACACGCGACTCGCTATGAGTCGCTACTGTTTCCGTGGTGGCGAGACGCGGAGTAGCGCTTCTCTCCCTCCGACCCGCCCCTGGGGAGCGGCGGCCGTTACTGAAATTGATCGTTTGAAGTTGAAAGATTAGCCAATTCGGATGCTGCTAAGGTATTAATTAAAACTGTCTTGTCATTAAGAAAGAACAACTTGTCCCGCGCTGAGAAGAAATCGAACACTTGCAGCACCCCCGCGGAAACTTCCACTTTATAGAATCGTGTTTTAAAATATGAAATTTTCAATAAAATTATCTAGTTTTCTTAATAATCTCTGGCTTGACTTACTTGACTTAGCTGCAAGGGGGCATCCACCGGCGGATGTAGCGAGGAGGCAGAGGTGACCGCCCATTCCCCGAGCCCCTGGCCACCAATAACTTCCATCGAAGTCGCTCAGGGGACCCGTCGGTCTCGACTACAGCGGGGTGCTCCTGTGGCGGTGGCCAAGAACTCAGCTCGTCCCGTGTCCCTGGGGTACCGGGCGAGCAGCGGTATGCTCTCGGTCTCGGGCCTGCAAACGTCAGGGAGAACAGGGTTTGACCCGAGGTGGGTGAGTCTGGCCCTTGGTGAAGACCGGGCAGTGGCCAGATAAAGTGCTCAGCGTTTTCAATGCTTAAGAATCTCAATCCAGAGAAGTTTCTCTTCTTGAGACACTCAACTCAAAAATTCGGATTGCTTTGAAAAAATGAAAACAAAAAAATCTACCCCTCATAATATGAAACGGCTCTAATGTTGAGTTTGACATACAAATCTGGATTGGCTCATTATCCATAAGAGTTTTCAAACGTGGATTTTCAGTAAAAATCGCAACAGCCCAGTCAGCACCTGTTCACCCGCTAAAATTGATATCAGAAAGGTCTATAAGGCAAATCAAGCTTGAAATCTGGACCATTAATCAGGATTATATCGACATGGGATAAATATATATGAGAGCTCCATCAGATTTGGTCCCAGTTTGGGAGGCTGGAGAATCTGGGAGCGGGGATTTAAGAAAAATGAGCGGGGCCAGTATTTTATAGAAGCTGGCAAAAGAAGACCCCGGGAGCATAGAGGAGAAATCCCATAGCATAATCCCCCCCGCCAAAGCCGAGTTCAAGTCTTCCACAGTCCGGAGCTGGAGCTGCGCAGCGGAAAAGCGAATTTTTAATGACTTTAATTAGTCTTTAGTCTTCCAGCCCGCTCGGCACAGCGGCCCGATGAAAGTGAATTATTCAGAGCCTGGAAGATCCCCGTCTCCCTGAAAGACCGAGCTCTCTCTGCCCATCACCCTTCGAATGTTTGCGGTGCCATCAAACAGGCGGGCCGGAGGCATAACTCACCTGTAATTAACTGATAGGAGGAGGAGAATAGGCCTTCCCACTTTTCATCCCGCCTCGAAAGCTCCATGGGATCCGACCCAACCCCCCCCCAACCGGAGCGGCTGCGGTCTCCCCGGGGAGATTCCGGTTGTAGCTGAGTTATGGCCGCGTTTCCTGACGGCAGCTCGGCCTTGTCCGGCCATTTCTACTCCAATTCACCTGAGATTGCTCCGGCCGAGGCTGTGAAAGCTAAAGCGGACCAATTTGCCTAATGGCTTATGGAAGCCGAGGCCATTAGTTATGCAGCCGCGGCACCAGCCGCGGAGCAACAGGGATCGGCGGGGCGGGGTGGCGAGTTCCTGCCCTGACAAATCTCTGCACAGTGTGTAGATAAAACACACACTTGCTGTATATATCCTTTATAGCTTGTATAGCCCCCCCCCCACTTTTAATTCTGAGTAGTGGTGGCCTTTCAGCTAGATCTGGAGCGATCGCAATTCACCGCCACTCCCCCAATCAAGATCGCACAAAGATTTATTGCTCCGCACAGTCACTCCGCTTCTTTCATGCTCAGATTCAGCTGATCAACCGAATTATAACACCTTGCGCCGTCTCTTCTCTTTCAATCTAAAAATAAAAGCAGATTTGTTCAATTCTTCAGACAGAGAGTGTGCAAATATTTATCAACTACAAGCGTATATTCATAGGTTGGAGATTTCGTTGTGTCAATTTTCTGTCGCGTGGCAGAAGAGCAGTGAGAAAAAAGCAATGAGTTGAGAGGCGCAATCAATTAGATTGAATTGTCTTCGGGCAAATATATGAGAGCTGCCAATGGGTGTTTGACGATGTTTGACCCGCCTTGGCTCACAGCATGAAATTCAGGCCCCAACAGTTGGGGGTCTCTTTGGTCTCTGTAAAGGAAATATTGATGAGGATTTGGGATTTCTTTGTAGGGGTGTATAGGGAGCGCTCTCGCATTGGCTGGACCGCAGTCAGACTCCTCCCCCTTAGAGTTTTCCAATTCCAGCTATTCCTCATCTCTGCTCTACCCCTCAGAGCCTGAGCAGCCTCGCATTCTCGCTCCGACACTGGGGAGAAGCAGAAATTCTTAGGGGGGGGGGAGTTTGAGTCCGCGGGCAGGCCGCGACCAATGGGATCCTGAGCAGGAGCTTTGGGAGGAGCGGAGGCTGGGACTCCCATCGGAAATAGCTGCATCACCTGTCGGCTCTCGCATCGAATTTCGACTCGATCGTTCAGGCTCTTCCTTCCTCAACCGCCTCCGGCCTCCAGCATGACAGCTCCGTACTTTGCCCACTTCGGCCGCAGGCCACCGTGGCTGCAGCAGGGCAGCTTCGGCCGAATTCCGCCTCCGCCGCCTCCGCCGCTGCCGCCGCCGCCACCGCAGATGTTTCCCAACATCGGTTGCCATCCTTACAATTTCCCACCTGGACTTCATCCGCACGCTTCTGCCGCGCCGTTTCTTGACCCGCTCAACATGGTGCACCTGAACTGCTTGATGCAGCAGTCGCTGATGCCGCCGCATCCTCTGCCGTCGCCGCTGCCTCCCCTCCGCCGCCACCTCCTCTGCAGCGACCGCCGCAAGCAACGATGCACGAGTTCTTGAACAGCAAATTGCCTTTGAAGTCACCGCCATCGAATTCGCCGCCGCATCCCCTGCCGCCGCCGCCTCCGCCACCACCTCCGCCGCCCCCGCCGCCACCGCCACCAAAGTCCCAGGCGGGCCCGAAACGAAAGGCAACTCGTCGAACAGCGGCGCCGAAGGACGGCGACAACGACAACAGAAGCCCGGTGAGCGGCACCCTCATTCGCAAGCTGACGGACAAGGACGGTGTCCGTCAATCGGCCGACATCCTCGAGCCGTCAAAGTTCGTGGCCGTCACGCCGGAGACCAAAGCGCAGCTTGCCAAGATAAAAAATGTGATTGGCGACTTCGACTGCCAGCTGTGCTCGGTGAAGTACCCGGACGCGTTCCAACTGGCCCAGCACCGCTGCCCGGGCATCGAGCACATCCACTACAAATGCGAGGACTGCGACAAGTCGTTCAACTGCCCGGCCAACCTGGCCAGCCACAAGCGCTGGCATAAGCCGAAACCGCCGGGCGGCTCGCTGAAGAGATCGAAAGACTCAACGGTTGCAACGGGCAAACCGGCCGAGATCTCAACGCCGCGACAGTCGAAACCCTATCCGTTCAGAATCGAGGACATTCTGCTTGATTCAGCCAGCTGCAGGCCGGGAGGCAAGCGAGGGCGTCAGGACGTTAAGCCGGAAAAGTTAGAAACGCCGTCAAAAACTGGCGACATCGATGCCAGCGACACCAGCTCCGCCGGTGACAGCTCGATGGATCGCTGCATCTGCGGCTGCCTGCTGACTAAGCAGGAGCTGGAGGAGCACATGCTGAAGCACCTGATGGAGAAGGCGGCCTCTGTGAAAGCCGAAGCTCTCGAGAGACAGCAGCAGCAGCCGGTGTTCCCGGAGCCACTGACAGACAATTAATTGACTTATTCGTTTACCGATTAGCTTACCGTATCCTACTATCTAGATATGAACAGTTTTGTTATAATCATATAATTTGGAGTTTCTCGCGCTTTAAGGTTAGTCATGTGGAAAGTTATATTTTGCTGCAGGATGTTTTCAGAATTAAGCAGTTGAGCCAAATTGAGGTCAAATGTTTAATTATATGAAATATAGATGTGGTTTCACATCGCATAGCTACGCTCGTATAGCCGCTGAACATCCTCGCGCAGAAATACAACTTTTTACGCGTAAGCGATCAAAAGTTTAAAGTTTTTGAATTTAAAAAAACTTTGCTTTCTTATACCTTTTGGAGTGTAAATTCATTGAATGATATAAAGCGAAAGTTCCCTCCCTATAGATTTTAAAATCTTGCATGTGAAATGTACTTCGTATGCATAAAATGTAACAAATATTACCAATAAATTTTGTTATAACACACTGTTAAACTGTGTTCCTAAAAGTACGCAATGAATGAAAAGAGTCGATCTGCAAGGTGCAGCAGTGCAATGACAAGTGGCTAAAGGTCGCTACCAGCCGCTGCTGATGAATCTACCAAGGAGGCCGATGCAGCAGCTGTAGTCCAGCTGCAGGAGAATGGACGGCCTGAGCTAACCTTCTTAAAGGATTACCGCCGCTGCAAGACAATGGCATGAACATTGGGAAACAATGAGACAGGTCGGGTGTTTGCTTACCGTCAATACTTGAGCTTGAGGATCTGAGAGGATCAAATTTCAGTAGCTTTTTTGCGGACGGTGAGTGAAATGGGATCTGTCTCTGAATTGCATGAGCAGCGAGTGGTGACGGCAGCTGTGCATCGCTCCTGAGCCTTGATCTGCGAATGCCAAAATTTAGCAGCAGCTAATAACCGACAAAAATGATTGGATGGTAAACTGAATTGTCAGCTCTTTTTCCAAATGTTGGAAACAAATTTATGCTTTTTTTTATGCGTTATAATTTACTTGTGCAACTTTACAATTTTACGGGCTGTGAGGCAGCACGTCTCACAACCCCCTCACAGAACTCTGGTTGGGACTCTGTTTCTGTATGTTTGTTTTCTCAACTATTGTCTCAGGCTCCTGTCAGCAACTCGTGACTGGAACTTCCCCATTAGGAAGCAGACGGCATCCAGACTCTCTTGGATTTGACAGCAAAAATTCGGCACCATCGTCGGTTCCCCTGCGTGCGCATAAATTTCTGTTGAAATTTTTAAACAAATCCGAAAGACTCAATGTTTGCTCAAAAATCTCAATATTCTTCGCGTGAATGTCGGGTTGAGTCAGAAATAGCGAAACTACCTGACCAGTTGCCACAATATTGTATAGAATGAGACAGAAATCTCATCAAGAATTCAAAATTGCAGGTGAATACTAAAGGCCCGATTCAGTTGCCAAATATCTTCAACACTCCGTTAGCAAAATTTATTCACAGAAACGAGTAGGTTTCTCTGAGACCTTGAATTTTGCCAGGACCCATGTGTGATGTGCAGTGGCTCGATTCTGCATCTGGTATGTAGGGGATAGTTTGCTAAGCTGCAGGTGAAGTTTTCCCACTTGCTGGTAGACAGACAATTGATTATGCAATCGCCTGTAAAACTGTGGTGAAGCTGTTTGCTATTTACTGATCCAGGCAGGGGCCATGGATTTTGTGGTGGGGGACAAAGCCAAGAATTCAACATGCACATGTACATGACTAAATTTTGGCACTCATTCTGGCGCCACAGGCACTCCTTTTGGCGCCACAGGTACTCATTTTAGCGCCGCAGGCACTCATTTTAGCGCCGCAGGCACTCATTTTGGCACCCCAGGCACTCCTTTTAGCGCCGCAGGCACTCATTTTAGCGCCGCGGGCACTCATTTTGGCACCCCAGGCACTCCTTTTGGCGCCGCAGGCACTCATTTTAGCGCCACAGGCACTGATTTTAGCGCCGCGGGCACTCATTTTGGCACCCCAGGCACTCCTTTTGGCGCCGCAAGCACTCATTTTAGCGCTGCAGGCACTCATTTTGGCATTCCTTTTAGCGCCGCAGGCACTCATTTTAGCGCTGCAGGCACTCATTTTGGCATTCCTTTTAGCGCCACTGGCACTCATTTTAGCGCTGCAGGCACTCATTTTAGCACTCCTTTTAGCGCCGCAGGCACTCATTTTAGCGCTGCAGGCACTCATTTTAGCACTCCTTTTAGCGCCGCAGGCACTCATTTTAGCGCTGCAGGCACTCATTTTGGCATTCCTTTTAGCGCCGCAGGCACTCATTTTAGCGCCACAGGCACTCATTTTAGCGCCGCAGCCACTCATTTTAGCGTCGCAGGCACTCATTTTAGCGCCGCAGGCACTCATTTTAGCGCCGCAGGCACTCATTTTAGCGCCGCAGGCACTCCTTTTGGCGCCACGGGCATTCCTTTTAGCGCCGCAGGCACTCATTTTAGCGCCACAGGCACTCCTTTTGGCGCCACAGGTACTCATTTTAGCGCCACAGGCACTGATTTTAGCGCCGCGGGCACTCATTTTGGCACCCCAGGCACTCCTTTTAGCGCCGCAGGCACTCATTTTAGCGCCACAGGCACTGATTTTAGCGCCGCGGGCACTCATTTTGGCACCCCAGGCACTCCTTTTGGCGCCGCAAGCACTCATTTTAGCGCCGCAGGCACTCCTTTTGGCGCCGCAAGCACTCATTTTAGCGCCGCAGGCACTCCTTTTGGCGCCGCAGGCACTCATTTTAGCGCCGCAGGCACTCATTTTGGCGCCGCAGGCACTCATTTTAGCGCCGAAGGCACCCATTTTAGCGCCGAAGGCACTCATTTTAGCGCCGCAGGCACTCCTTTAGGCGCCACGGGCATTCATTTTAGCGCCCCAGGCACTCATTTTAGCGCCGCAGGCACTCATTTTAGCGCCGCAGGCACTCATTTTAGCGCCGCAGGCACTCATTATGGCACCCCAGGCACTCCTTTTGGCGCCGCAGGCACTCATTTTAGCGCCGCAGGCACTCCTTTTGGCGCCACGGGCATTCCTTTTAGCGCCGCAGGCACTCATTTTAGCGCTGCAGGCACTCATTTTGGCATTCCTTTTAGCGCCGCTGGCACTCATTTTAGCGCTGCAGGCACTCATTTTAGCACTCCTTTTAGCGCCGCAGGCACTCATTTTAGCGCTGCAGGCACTCATTTTGGCGCCGCAGGCACTCATTTTAGCGCCACAGGCACTCATTTTAGCGCCGCAGCCACTCATTTTAGCGTCGCAGGCACTCATTTTAGCGCCGCAGGCACTCATTTTAGCGCCGCAGGCACTCATTTTAGCGCCGCAGGCACTCCTTTTGGCGCCACGGGCATTCCTTTTAGCGCCGCAGGCACTCATTTTAGCGCTGCAGGCACTCATTTTGGCATTTGAAGCGGCTCGCGTGCGGCGAGATGAAGACCGCTTGTCTTTTAATAAAGTGCTGCGGCTGGGCCTTTTACGGCTCGAGTTTATTTGGGCCATAGACAGTTTGAGCAGCAGTGGCTGGCTCTGTCAAAAGTACATGTGTCCGCTACACAACTCCCCCCAGAGCCAGACAATGTTGCTCTTGCATTGTGCTCGTCGGGAGCTCAGCTGCTGTGGCAACGGCTGGGTCGGCTGCGATTACTTTGCCACTAACGCAATGGAAACGACTGGGTTAGAAAAGGGTCACCGGCAGTGGATGACCGGGTTGGGGCGTCTAAATTGGTAATGTGAAACTGTTAGTAGCACAGAAATCGAAAGCGTGCAGAGGCTGGCTCGATGGCGGGTGTTCAGGGACTGTCCAAAAGTGTGAGCACTTTGCTGCTGATAGATCGAGCTGCGAGCCGGTGGCGTTGTGGGCCAGTTGAGGTCATAGACACCAGCATCCTCGAGGCCGAGGGCAGCGGCAGCAGTGGATGGTTGAGCTGATGATGATGCTGCTGGTACGTATGCCATTGCCATTGTGGTGATCCGTCGGTAGCGTGGTGGGGCCTGCAGCGCAGAAAAGTGCACCGATGCTTCGTCCGACGTGTCCGCCTGTGCTGCTGGGACAAGGCGTTGCCGAGGTGAGCCGCATCGACGTCGCAGCGTCGGGTGGGGCGTTGCAAGCAAACTTTGGCAGGCGAGAGCCCCTTACCCGGAGTGCACTGCTCACCTACTGCATAACCGCAGTGACCAGGAATCGGTCATGGTCACTTTGATGCGGCTCCAGTCAGAAGCGCTGAGCCGGATTTAGGGATCGAGGTGGACGATGGCTTTGGCTGGACTCGGAAGACCTGGTGGCCGAAACTGTGACGAGGCAGCGGGCGAAAAGCTTGAAATACTCAGCTACGGCTGAGTATAGTCGGGCTCACCACTGAAGCGGCTCGCGTGCGGCGAGATGAAGACCGCTTGTCTTTTAATAAAGTGCTGCGGCTGGGCCTTTTACGGCTCGAGTTTATTTGGGCCATAGACAGTTTGAGCAGCAGTGGCTGGCTCTGTCAAAAGTACATGTGTCCGCTACACATTCCTTTTAGCGCCGCAGGCACTCATTTTAGCGCTGCAGGCACTCATTTTAGCGCCGCAGGCACTCCTTTTGGCGCCGCAGGCACTCATTTTAGCGCCGCAGGCACTCATTTTAGCGCCACAGGCACTCATTTCGGCGCCGAAAGCGCTATATCTTGGCACCTTGAAGAAAATTTGTTGATTACCACAACGACTCACAAGGTGGGGTGGAGGGGACAAAGCATTGGCATGTCCCCCCAAAGCTTTTACTGGGGGGGACATGTCCCCCCTGTCCCCCCGGTGGCGACGCGCCTGGATCCAACAAACGCGCTATTAAATTGTCTAGGGTTTCTGCACAAGCATCACCGCTAATTCACATAAGCTTGTAGCCGCTTCTGCTGTGTCGTCTAAAACTTACGAAATTTTTATAAGGAATTCTCTATATAAAACACTTTGAAAAAGAAGGGTCCTGTACAAAAAAGCTCACTACTCCTCTTAGAATGAAGATTGACAAAAATCGAGTTGTGCATCTTGTAACGGGATTGATTCTGTACAGGATGGCGAAAGACCAGCTTTCTACATTCAATTATAAATTCTGGGGAGCACTAGAAAAAACCAGCTTCCAAATATTTTCTGCATGATTTGGCCGGTTTCCCATCCCTAGTTTAAGTAGTCCCTGCTCGGAGAACAATAAAAACCTGTAACCAAGGGGCAGCAAGGAAACAGTGCGCAGTCATGAGCAAATTTCTCTAAGCATCGAGCTGATTTCAGAACCATATAGACGCGGGCTCATCAGGCCAGTGCTCACTTGCATTTTTTAGAAGACGTGTCCTCCGTGAGTTGGTCTCAATTTATTTGAGTCGGACGCGGGGCAGGAGAGCGAAGCAAATAGAAAAGCAGCTGCAAAGCTGTGGAAAAACTCTGCTGACAGTGGCAACCTGAAGAGAATTTCAATGCAGTGCTGATTATTATTTAAGGCACTCGAGAGGCCGCGTGGCTGCAAAGTGTGGCTGGCTGACAGGAAAGACGGTCGGGAAGAAAAGATTAACCAGGGTAGGGAGAGACAGCTCGCCTGAGGATGAGAAAAAAAAGTTAAACAAGCAACTTCGTTCTATTTGGCTCCCAAAAATTTGCTTCTGCCATGCACGAGCCAGCGCCATGGATGCGATGGTCTGGGGACACCTATGGTCTGGGGAAGATAGAGGGATTATAATCCCTGTGGCTGGAATCTCGGCCGGAACGCGTGATCCGTTCAATAGGGCCTGGCATATCGTGAAAAAAGCTGCAAACTGCGACCGCGTACAATTTTTTTAGCAAACTGAAAAGGGCCAGAGACGCCGGGGCTGTAAATTAGACATTTCCTCCCTGCTCAGCCTCAATTCGCAAACAATTCCGCGGGTTGCTCAAGGCTCCGAGCTAGAAGTTTGAGCGAGCTGTATTTTAGCCTGAAAAGCAAGCGAGGAGGGAGGATGCGAGTCGCCGATAAAAAAGACATCGGTGGATTAAGATAAAACAAGAAGTGGCGCAGCAATTATCAATGCGGCATCGCTAATTTACTCAGCCTCCTCCCGGCCTGGGTCCGATCTTCTGCTCAAGAAATCCGCATCCCTTCCTGCAGCACACGGGCGATGAAATCTAATAGGGACTGCAGGAGGGCATACAGATGGATAATAAATCGCAGCGCTAGCGGTGTCGTCTTATTGGGCTGGAGTGGATGAGAGCAAATGAGACACCGCAGCAAGCACTTGATAACGGCTAGGTACTAACGGCAATTTGTTTATGCCCAGCATCTTTCGCGAACACCGGGAGGAACGCAAATAACATGCAGCAAGCTTAGATTTTCCTTGCATCTCAAAAAATGATTTATATATAACCTATTAGCTCGTATATTGGCCCTGATGGAGTTCTCGAACCCCCCGGAACTGTAAGAAGTCACTTATGTACACAGTAAGAGGGCATATCCTGTGCAACAAATGTTATGATTTGAGTCTTGAAGAGTCCTGCTGGGCTCATTTTCATTTTTCATTTTCAATGAGAGAGGGGCTCGTTTTCGTGCGGGCGCTATTTTATTTGACTGTCCACCAAAACCAGCACCAAGGGTGACGTTTAATTTCAAGGTACGCCACGTCGTTTGGAGGACGCCGATTTCATTTGAGGTGGTACCAGCCGTACTCTATTGTTGTTGTTCTTGCTGCCGCTGCAATTGTTGTTGCTGTGTCGTTGTTGGCATAAACTAGAAATTCAATAGTGCATTAAAACTATACAAATCTCGAGATTTTTTTGCGTTTCGCCCAAAAGTTCAGTTTATAATTTCCAAGAAAAAACGACATGCATTTAATAGCAACAATTTCCTCGAGCATAGTTACGACTCACTTGATGTAATTATCAGCTCGACAGTCGATTGTCACAATTTGATTCTTTGCACAAACACGAGATACACCGAACAATATTTTCCTCTGCTACTTAGATTCGCTCCAACTATTGAAACCTCAAAGTGCATTCTAAGCGCTGAACAAAGCAGCCATCGTTGTTCATGAATGCTCTCTCAATATAAACACGAGACCGGCGTCTTTCGTCATCGACTTCCCAAAATTGGAGCAGATCCATGCTCGAAATGCTAGTCTACACCACCAACAAGACTTTGTTCAAAACAGAGGTAAAATGGTGTGTTCAATTCGATCAGACTGGGACAATTTTGTTCCTAAAAAGCAAAGACCCTAGGATATACCATATTCGCCAATTTTAGTATCAATTTTACGCCTCTATTGGCTTCTATTATGGGGGTTGGTTTTCGCTGCTCTGTATTGGCCGATGACAAGGTCAATTGTATACTGTCTAGGGTCATCCCCCGTTTATATTTAGCTCGTTTAGTATCGAAATAGAAAGCGTGGGGGGTAGCCTGCTAACTGATAAAATGCGCGCTCGCGAGCATCAATCGAAGCCAATTCTGCATTCATTCATTCATTCATTCAATCTATGGTTAAGCAAAGTTAGTTATAACTAGTTATATTCTCTTGCTTGTGAGTTTTGATCATTTTGCGCATTCGCCCAGTCTGTCCGATTCGTTTGATTGTTTCTGGAATCTTGGATTATGATAAACTGTGATTGAACTTGTGAATGAACTGGAATGAGTATAGTGCGCCAAGTGATTTATACTTGGTTGGTACATTGACGCGTATTGGATTCATTCATCTGTTTATTGAAATATTTAAAATTGGCGCTTTCACATTTTATTCTTCATTCTATGTCTATTTCAACTTTCAAATCCAACGTCTAATTAAATTACTTCGTCTTTTTTTCCAGTCACAATGAATTCCCTGTACTTTCAAAACACACACCAAACCTCGACTCCGCGGTCGCTTACCCCTCTTCCATCGCTCGCCACTCTGCCCCCAAAAGCCCCAACCTCCCCACCCCCCCCCAAATCCTCTCGCTCGCTTCGCTTGGCCCCACCACCCAACACTGTACTTTCATTGATCGATCGAAACCACTAAACTTCCACGCACGCGATCTTTTAGCCTGTCTAATTAGCTAGCAAACCAATTTGATATCAAACGATGAACGCACAACGGTCCGTTGTACGCACAAGACAACGATGTGCGGTCGGTTATTCGCTGTCTGTCTGTCTGTCTGTCTGTCCGTCCGTCCGTCCGTGTACAAACACGTTGCTCTCCCATCCAATTCCATACTATATAGACGGGCTAGGCTACCACAACGTTGTATTGGCCAACCTTCTCACTATCTATCTCTCTGACCCTCAATGAATTAAATGTGTCAGACAGACAGACAGACACAAAAGAAGTGATTGTATTATTAATTAACCTTTAGTTAAATTTGAATTCCAGCCACAGCCAACAGATCGACTATTTATTATAAGAGTTACAACTAATCCAACATCTAATAATCATGGATAATTGGCAACAACTTGACCAATTGAACAAGTGAGTATATAAATATATGCCTGTTTATAATAACAGTTGTAAAGAATCCATACCACTGGTGATGATTGGTGACTGGTGATGTGACTGTGGTGACTGGTGATGTGACTGCATTGACTAGTGATGTGACCGAGTTGATTGGTGATGTGACCCGACTGACTGGTGATGTGACCGAGTTGACTGGTGATGTGACCCGACTGACTGGTGATGTGACCCGACTGACTGGTGATGTGACCGAGTTGACTGGTGATGTGACCTGACTGACTGGTGATGTGACCATGTTGACTGGTGATGTGACCAGACTGACTGGTGATGTGACCGAGTTGACTGGTGATGTGACCCGACTGACTAGTGATGTGACCGAGTTGACTGGTGATGTGACCCGACTGACTGGTGATGTGACCAAGTTAACTGGTGATGTGACCGAGTTGACTGGTGATGTGACCGAGTTGACTTGTGATGTGACCGAGTTGACTGGTGATGTGACCGAGTTGACTGGTGATGTGACCCGACTGACTGGTGATGTGACCGAGTTGACTTGTGATGTGACCAAGTTGACTTGTGATGTGACCGAGTTAACCGGTGATGTGACCCGACTGACTGGTGATGTGACCGAGTTGACTGGTGATGTGACCCGACTGACTGGTGATGTGACCGAGTTGACTGGTGATGTGACCCGACTGACTGGTGATGTGACCGAGATGACTGGTGATGTGACCCGACTGACTGGTGATGTGACCGAGTTGACTGGTGATGTGACCCGACTGACTGGTGATGTGACCAAGTTAACTGGTGATGTGACAGAGTTGACTGGTGATGTGACCGAGTTGACTGGTGATGTGACCGAGTTGACTGGTGATGTGACCGAGTTGACTGGTGATGTGACCCGACTGACTGGTGATGTGACCGAGTTGACTTGTGATGTGACCAAGTTGACTTGTGATGTGACCGAGTTAACCGGTGATGTGACCCGACTGACTGGTGATATGACCGAGTTGACTGGTGATGTGACCCGACTGACTGGTGATGTGACCGAGTTGACTGGTGATGTGACCCGACTGACTGGTGATGTGACCGAGATGACTGGTGATGTGACCCGACTGACTGGTGATGTGACCCAGTTGAATGGTGATGTGACCAGACTGGTATAGTCTCCCATAATCACTTTCAATATGTTGCACTCTCAAGCAGTCTCAGTCGCATTATAATTGCCAATCTCATTCTCATTCATTCTTTTAATCTTCATTTTCCTCATAGGGACGAATCATTCCAACCATCTAATGTAAAACAGAAAACGATATTCATATTTACATATGTAATGCATAAACAACGTCAACAATCAATATCTAATGTTATGAAATCACTAACACTGATAGACTGAACCATGGAGGAAATAATAGAGTGGATTGCTAATCTAAGCCAGTTATTTTTATCTCGCTCGATCTTCACTTTTACGTAATATCCAGTCCCCTCACGTTTTTTCTGTTTGGCTCGTGACTGCCATCGACAAAGTATTTTTCATCTCGTTTCCCATTTCGTTCCACTCTAAAAGGTATGCCTCAGCATAGTAGAAGCTCGCATCAATCAAAGTATACTATTCTTTCCTCCATGGACTAAACTCAATAATAGTCGTTAAACTTATATAACTTATTGACTTAATATTGACTTATATAACTTCAATAAGTTAAACTTATCTAATATTTAAGTTCATACATTATGAAATAGTTAGTTAATAATTAAACAGTCAAGCAATCAATCAATCAATCAATCATTCAACCAGATTCACGGCCCGGTCAGGATCAGCAGCAGACTACAGTAGGCGCGTGTGACTGTACTGGATCGAGAGACCATCAATCCAACCAACTATCCAATTATCTAGTTGGTGGATCGACGAGAACGCCATCTACGGTACAGTCGAGTCCAGGTGCGATTGCATCGAGGTCGACACATGTTTACCTGGCAGGCGACTGACCGCCGATCAACGGCAAAGCTGGACTCCTCTAGCATATTGCCATCGGAGTCGTACAGCGACGCGGACGGGTCGACTTGACTAATTGGGCTAGCCAACGCTTCGTCCGGTGGTGCACATTGATCGATGGCGCTCAGATGGACAGTCGCCTCGACCTCTTCGCATACGGCAACAAGTTCCGCGTCTGATATGTACATATCATCAGCGGCGGCCGCATTTGCGTGATCTGTAGTCGCATCAGTCGGCGACTGTTCGACGTTGTCACTGGCGGCATTGCACATAGAAGCATAATAAGCTGTTTCTAGTGCGTCGCACTCTGCCAGCGTATCTGAGTCGAACAGGGTGTCGACATCGGCATCAGCATCGACGTCCATAGCTTGGCCGATGCACGAATGACGCCGCTTACGCGAGTTAGACGGCATCGATGTCGCAGCAACGTCGGTCACAATCGCGTTTGCTGCATACAAATCGCCGTCTAACCAGCGCATTGCTTCGTCGAGCTGTTCAGCCCAGTCGATGCCTGCCGAATGCATCGCTGACACGGCGCGTCTGGTCCCGGCATACGATACAGACGCCATCATCTGTGTTTGCTGCGTTGTATGCTGTTGTTCTTCAACAGATACACACGCAGCCACCAAATCAGCGTCTGTGATGTCGTCTGCCCAGACTAGATGATGGTCAGTAGTGCGCGACTCTTGCAGATGTTGCTGCTGTTGCTGCTGCCGATGCTGCTGTTGCTGCTGCTGCTGCTGCTGCTGCTGTTGTTGCTCTTTGTTGGACTCGGACATGGTTGGTTGATTGACTGATTGATTGCTTGATGATGTCGATTTTTAACAGATAGTTGTCTAATGCGATTATTTATCTTGATTGAAACAGACTATTGCTATAAATCATCTGCCTTGTCTAGTCGCAACCGGTTCCATAATACAATTGTTTATGGCAAATCTCGTTTCTTTCTACGCAGAATTGTCTGCGATAGAAATGTACAAATCTCTATCGACTACTTTTTAACCGATCAGTACTTTTTATAGTTTATAATTTCTATCCGAAGAGCTGTTCTATTTTGCATCGAATGTCGCTCGATCTCAATATTTCTGCCCGTATCTATCAATCATTCACCCACTCACTCAATCACTCACTCACCCACTCACTCACTCAATCACTCACTCACTCACCCACTCAATCACTCACTCACACACTCACTCACTCACTCACGCACTCAATTACTCACACACTCACTCATTCACTCAACCACTCGTTCATTTACTCACTCATTCACTCACTCACTCAATCGCTCACTCATCACTCACTCACTCACTCACTCACTCACTCACTTACTCACCACTCACACACCTACTCACCACGCACCCACTCACTCATTCAATCACTCGCTCACTCACTCACTCATCCATTCACTCACATACTCGCTCAATCACTCACTCACTCACTCGCTCACTTCTCTCTCACTCACTGACTCACTCGTCCATTCACTCACTCACTCATTCACTCACTCGTTCGCTCATTCACTGTCCCGTTTCTACATACATAGCATGCATACCGTGTCTTTCCCCTCATCGTTGACTGTGTGCGTGTATACATGTGTGCATGCATGCATTTCGTTGTCCATCTACAGTTCTAGTCATCCATTATCTTAATGGTAGCTACCGATCAATACAACTATCTGAGTAGTGAGTCTGGATATGCGAGTCTATATATTATATATTCCTGTCCGCGTCTATAACGAGTGCCTCGTACTATCACATCTCCAATCAATCGAGCTTCTTTTCTGCACATATATCCACTCTCTCTATCTCCATCTCCCTCACTAACCACTATACACTATCTATACACTATATCCCGTTGATTATTAAATACTCGTACGAAGTTTATGAATTCAATAAATTCTAATAAACAATTCCAATCCATATATATATATATATATATTTGATTAATTCATTAACATTCGTGGAAAAACGAGTCTAACATCGTTTGTTTGTTTGTTTGTTTGTTTGTTTGTTTGTAGCTTTGCATGTTTATTTGCGAGATCTGGTTGGCTGGCAGACTGGCTGGCTGGCCGATACGAGAATACAAGACAGAGCGCGTGAGACCAAAGTGAAACTATGAAAACTTATTCAAAATATTGTTATAATATAAAGAAAGCATGCACCTCGCTTCGAATATACAACAAGAGGATAACATTATTAATTACACTGATTAATATATTGGTTAGAGTATATAATATTGTCCCACAATAGGCAGACAAAAGAAACAAATCCGGATGGAACGACAAGCTTACGGGTTTGTTATATCAAACTTGAATAAAACAATAACTATAAAAAAACGATTCTACCAAAAAACTCATCCACAAATATCAATATTAAGTTTGCTATTGCCAACACAGCCGGGTTTATCGATATATAGAAATATACGACGAATATTTGGGGTTACTAGGCATACCAGAGCGGATGAATATTTTTTTTATAGCAGAACCATATACGAGATGCAGTCTGTCAATGGGGTTGTCACTCACAGGATTGCTCATATTGTTAGGCAGATTTCGTACCGAGCGATCAATGCGATATGCAGGAATTTGGACAGTCAATTGTATACGGGCCGATTTGAAGGCCTATGCGTTTGAATGAGTAGACGGCCGACAACAGCGACGTGTCGGTACGATCACAGACTGGTCTACATAGATCAGCAGGCACGATACGTGTGCCAGCGCCATGTCATTATGACCACGGACTGGCGTATACGGATTGGCGGTCGCAACTGTCAGGTGTCGAAACCGTCCGCGGGTTGGACAGCCGGTCGGTCGCGATGTGTCGTCGTCAACAGTACACACGACGACGCGCTGGACCGGAGCCAAACCGCAGCACCGTCGGGTCACCTGACAATTGGAGCGGTCGCACACAACACGGCGCAGTACAGCAGGCACTATACGTGTTCCAGCGCCCTGCCACTACGACCACAGACTGGCATACACGGACTGGCGGTCGCAAATTGTCAGGTGTCGAAACCGTCCGCGGTTGGACAGCCGGTCGGTCGCGATGTGTCGTCGTCAACAGTACACACGACGACGCGCTGGACCGGAGCCAAACCGCAGCACCGTCGGGTCACCTGACACTTGGAGCGGTCGCACACAACACGGCGCAGTACAGCAGGCACTATACGTGTTCCAGCGCCCTGCCACTACGACCACAGACTGGCATACACGGACTGGCGGTCGCAAATTGTCAGGTGTCGAAACCGTCCGCGGGTTGGACAGCCGGTCAGTCGCGATGTGTCGTCGTCAACAGTACACACGACGACGCGCTGGACCGGAGCCAAACCGCAGCACCGTCGGGTCACCTGACATTCGGAGCAGTCGCGCAGAACACGGCGCAGTTCGGTAGGCGCGATTCGCGTGCCAGCGCCCTGTCACTACGACCACAGACTGGCATACACGGACTGGCGGTCGCAAATTGTCAGGTGTCGAAACCGTCCGCGGGTTGGACAGCCGGTCGGTCGCGATGTGTCGTCGTCAACAGTACACACGACGACGCGCTGGACCGGAGCCAAACCGCAGCACCGTCGGGTCACCTGACACTTGGAGCGGTCGCACACAACACGGCGCAGTACAGCAGGCACTATACGTGTTCCAGCGCCCTGCCACTACGACCACAGACTGGCATACACGGACTGGCGGTCGCAAATTGTCAGGTGTCGAAACCGTCCGCGGGTTGGACAGCCGGTCAGTCGCGATGTGTCGTCGTCAACAGTACACACGACGACGCGCTGGACCGGAGCCAAACCGCAGCACCGTCGGGTCACCTGACATTCGGAGCAGTCGCGCAGAACACGGCGCAGTTCGGTAGGCGCGATTCGCGTGCCAGCGCCCTGTCACTACGATCACCGGCTGGCATATATGGACTGGCGGTCGCGAATTGTTTGAAGATTTGAAGATATACGGACGAATATACAATGGACGGGTCTGTATGATACATGGAAACGACGCAGTGCGCAGCAGATCAAAACGACAGCGGACAACCAGCCGGAGGAGAGCCGATTTGAAGGTCTACACACATTTGAATATATAGAATATGCGCCAGCAAAATTATTGCTCAACAAGCAAGTCAACGATATTTCTGGCAAGTTTGCTATTGCCGACGCAGTCGGGTCTATCAATACGCAGAAATATACGATTAGTCGAGCACTAGTCTGTCAATGGGTTGTCACACACGGGACTGCTCATATTGTTAGCCTGATTCGCGCCGAGCGACCGATGCGACGCATAGAAATTGGACATATACGCCGAACTATTGGCGCAGTTGAGCCATATATCAATAGATTGTAGTCAATACAGTCAGTCAGTCAGTCGAATGTCTAGACGTAGTACAGGCCAAAGTGACAGTAGCAACAAACGATGCAGACGCCACAGCCGGTTGATTGTACAGATTGTACAAAAGCATACGAAATCACCGCGCATAGCATCAATAGTAGCAGCAGCAGTAGCAGTAGTAATAGTAGTAGTAGTAGTAGTAGTAGTAGTAGTACTAGTAGCAGCAGTAGTAGTAGTAGTAGTAGTGGTGGTAGCAGCAGTAGTATTAGCAACAGCAATGGTAGTCTGGTCGAAGCCTCCTACAGAAGTCGAATTACGTAGAATTGATGCGAGGTGCCCGAAGTTCGAACTAACAACGTGTTTGTCAAAACAGCATAGTCGAATTTGATTCAATACGCGTTTCTTCGTCTTGATTGGACTAGTTAGCTCTCGCCAGACAGAAGGGGTCTCTTTTATAACAGCGCCGTAAGAGGGTATATGCGAAGAACTGTACGGTGTTGAAATCAAAGAGAAGACAAATAAAAAAACAGCCTTCGGTCTTCAATACAAACTGTAAAAACAAAACAGGTTTTAGAGTAAGTCTGATACTGATTTGCATAGTCTATGGTTAACCGTTTTATCGATTTTTTTATTTTCTGTGAAAAGAACGGGACAGACAGTCTATTTTATATTATATTACACAGAAGCTAAACACAAAGCTATTCATTGCCTGCCACACACTTTGCACCCCATAAGATTATGTACACTCAACCAAACAGTCAGTGAAAAACATTACATTGACTGCGCATTTCAGGCTCTGATAAGATCGATAAACCGGCTGAACGGGTGTGATATTTGCAACAGTCTGTCTAGTTTGGACCACAGAGAAAAGAAAGCCAAAACAACTAACCCGCCTAAACCGAACGAAAGAGAGAGAGAGAGAGAGAGAGAGAGAGAGAGAGAGGGACGGGGTATGAGTTAAGACAGAGGGATAGGGTCAAACTTACAATACAATTAACAAGGAAGGGTGCGTGTGTTAGTGGTTTGTCGTACAGTTGTGGTTGATTGTACCAAACGATCGATCGGGGATAATCGAAAACTTGATTTAACCTTTGACTTTTCTTCAGACATAGCTTAACATTCTACGAATTTAGTACAATGTGCGCTTTTACGTTTGATTCAACAATAAAATGCTGCTACGCACACAGTGTACAGCAGACAGAACATAGAACAAACAACCAAATGGATTATAGCTGGGTTGAAAGAATTACGCGCAGCCGACTGGAATCAGGTTAGTCATTGTTGTCATTGTTGAGCATGTCATATTCTATATTATTACAGAATACACATCGCTGTTTATTAGTCTATACCAAACCTATTATCCAATATTTACTTTTCATCTCTCTCTCTCTCTCTCTCTCTCTCTCTCTCTCTCTCTCTCTCTCTCTCTCTCTCTCTCTCTCTCTTCTCTCTCTCTCTCTCTCTCTCTCTCTCAGCATCACATGTACAATTGTGTATGTTAGGTTAGCAGTCCATTCTAAATGAATGTCTTACAGCAGCATATCGCTACCCAATCAATTTCCGACAGCGCGTGTGACCACCACATTGGTGTACCAGTGGATCCAACATAATGGAGTGTATTCACAATCAACGACCAACAATCGGTCAACCAGTTCATCAGACGCTGCCTCGTCCAGACGCGGTGCCTTCTCAGACTATTTGACTGACTTTATTATGATTCAAAATAGTCTACATCTGACAATACGGAAAAAATGTAAAACAATAAAAAAGAATGGCTCACATTTGTAAATATAATTTTTTTTTAAACTATATTATATTTCAACGAAAATTTTAATCAGTTTATTGGCAGTTATTATCCGTTGTTCGTATGCTGGTTTTTATTTTTTCTTTTTTTTCTGTTATATCGAATGTAAATCGTGTACTCAGATTTGACTCAATTGAGCAAAGCTTTGACAAACAGACGCATACACGCACACACACGCATATATACATACATACATACATACATATATACTAACACAATGTTAACAGTTTTGATTACATTCACTAGCAAAGCAACATTGACAATTATAATCACACACCGTTGGCATCTGTGAGGACAAGTTTGACAGTTAATTAAGATTACTAAGTTGTTGATCTATCGATATGACCCGACTGACTGGTGATGTGACCGAGTTGACTGGTGATGTGACCGAGTTGAATGGTGATGTGACCCGACTGACTGGTGATGTGACCGAGTTGAATGGTGATGTGACCGAGTTGACTGGTGATGTGACCGAGTTGACTGGTGATGTGATCCGACTGACTGGTGATGTGACCGAATTGACTGGTGATGTGACCGAGTTGATTGGTGATATGACCAGACCGACTGACTGGTGATGTGACTGAGTTGACTGGTGATGTGACCCGACTGACTGGTGATGTGACCTGACTGACTGATGATGTGACCCAACTGACTGGTGGTGTGACCGAGTTGACTGGTGATGTGACCGAGTTGACTGGTGATGTGACCGAGTTGACTGGTGATATGACCAGACCGACTGACTGGTGATGTGACCGAGTTGACTGGTGATGTGACCGAGTTGACGGGTGATGTGACCCGACTGACTGGTGATGTGACCGAGTTGACTGGTGATGTGACCGAGTTGACTGGTGATGTGACCGAGTTGACTGGTGATGTGACCGAGTTGACTGGTGATGTGACCCGACTGACTGGTGATGTGACCGAGTTGACTGGTGATGTGACCGAGTTGACTGGTGATGTGACCGAGTTGACTGGTGATGTGACCGAGTTGACTGGTGATGTGACCCGACTGACTGGTGATGTGACCGAGTTGAATGGTGATGTGATCCGACTGACTGGTGATGTGACCGAGTTGACTGGTGATGTGACCCAATTGAATGGTGATGTGACCTGACTGACTGATGATGTGACCAGACCGACTGACTGGTGATATGACCAGACTGACTAGTGGTGTGACCTTAATGACTGGTGATGTGACAGAGTTGACTGGTGATATGACCCGACTGACTGGTGATGTGACCGAGTTGACTGGTGATATGACCCAACTGACTGGTGATGTGACCGAGTTGAATGTTAGTTGTTATATAATAACACAATGTTAACAGTTTTGATTACATTCACTAGCAAAGCAACATTGACAATTATAATCACACACCGTTGGCATCTGTGAGGACAAGTTTGACAGTTAATTAAGATTACTAAGTTGTTGATCTATCGATGTGACCCGACTGACCGGTGATGTGACCGAGTTGAGTGTTGATGTGACCCAGTTGAATGGTGATGTGACACAGTTGACTGGTGATGTGACCAAGTTGACTGGTGATATGACCCAAATGACTGGTGATGTGACCGAGTTGACTGGTGATATGACCCAAATGACTGGTGATGTGACCGAGTTGACTGGTGATGTGACCCGACTGACTGGTGATGTGACCGAGTTGACTGGTGATGTGACCGAGTTGACTGGTGATGTGACCGAGTTGACTGGTGATGTGACCAAGTTGACTGGTGATATGACCCAAATGACTGGTGATGTGACCGAGTTGACTGGTGATATGACCCAAATGACTGGTGATGTGACCGAGTTGACTGGTGATGTGACCCGACTGACTGGTGATGTGACCGAGGCTGACTGGTGATGAGACCCAGGCTGATTGGTGATGTGACCGAGGCTGACTGGTGATGAGACCCAGGCTGATTGGTGATGTGACCAAATTGAATGGTGATGTGACCGGCCATGACTAAAACATTGACCCATATGAATTTGTGTGTGTGTGTGGATGTCTTGGACAAAGTTTTGGCACCAACAACCAGCAACGGAATATTGGTCAATAAACCACTTAAATATTATACAAACAAATTTTATAACGTATGCATAACGGTAACGGCATGCACTGTACACATACAAGTATTTAACAAAACAACAAATTGACCACTTTGAAACAAAGTCAACCAATCAACTATGGATACAATAATATGTACAAACACGAGCAAAAATATAATCACATAAATAAATAATATATATATATATACATATGTACAAACGATTAAAAAATGGCAGAAGCAACATATAAAACATTGTGATTTTTTCCCTACTTACTAATTAATATACAGATGTCAGTTGGTTTATCTCAATCAATTTTCCAGTTTTAACAGTCAGTCGTGTGCATCGACCATGCTCGCCACTGCAACCAGCCATGTGCACCGATTATAATCGCCACTGCATGCAAACAGTCCTGTTCACCAGTGTGCACCGACCATACTCACAAATGCAAACGTTTATGTTCACCCGCATGCACCGACCATGCTAGCCACTACAAACAGACATATTCAGCTATTGAGATGTCGATATTAAGATTATTAGAATGTCGACTGATTACCATAGACAACTAGCAGGTTCACACATTTCATTCTCATACAATTTAGTCTATGTGTCAAACCAGATTACACAAACTCTCACAAGAAAATGTACTTTCTGTCAACTACGAGTATTAGAATGGACACAAGGAAGGAGATATTAAAAGAAGAATTGATTGAGATAAAAATATCTGCTAGCTTATTTTGTTGCCCTAGCTATTTCATAATCAGTCTCGTATTGACTGGGATAGTTAAATTAATTGGAAAAATAATATATACATCTAATCTATAAAATACATAATCTGTTAATATGTTGCTGCTGCTGCTGCTGCTGCTGCTAGAAATGCTGCTATAGTAAATGCTGATATAATGCTGATGCTGCTGCTGCTACTGCTGCTATTAATGCCGCGAAATTTAAAACAAACAGTCGGGCACCGCAATCAATCGCGTATGGGATCACCTGTTAGATCTCGTACAGGCTCGCACGTCCCGTCACAGTCGTACGTCCCATATAGCGGATGCCCAACGTGCAGCACCGAGACGAGTCGACCTTGCAACGTGAGCCCATGCCGAAGACGTCTTTGTACATCGGGGCTGTACGCATTCACAGGGTCGTGACCAGCCAGGACGAGTAGTCTGTCTCGCCAATGGTGACTCACTATCGATTGATACTTCTGGTTGACATTGAAGGTGTCTCCATTGATCAACCGTAGGAGCGGAACCTGCACGATGGACAATAAACATTAACATAAATCAATATCAACAATATTGATAAATTACATAAATTTGCATAATTTATTATCAACAATCAACAATTATGTACTAATTTACTCACCATAGCGTCAGACTTTGAATCGAACAGCTCTGGTCGAACCTCGTCGATGAACATGACACGATGTACAGCGATGTCCAACGGATCGAATAAAAACGTGTTGGCTGTAGTTCGTGACGGGACTATATTGACAACACGAGTTTCACCGCAGTGCGCAGCTACGCTATGAGTTTTGCCAACACCAGGCGGCCCCCATAGGTACACCACACCTTTACATTGGCGGAGAGCTGCGCACACGGCTCGCATCGTTGGACATCCGCGTCGTCGTTCGTCCAGCGGTCTGTCGACTCGTACAGCGGCAGTTGAGTCGGCGGCAACGGCTGCGGCGGCGGCGGCGGCGTTATCGGCGACAAAGGCGGCGTCGGCAGCAGCATCAGCAGCATTAGTCGGATTAGTGGCGTTAGTCTCGCTTTCATTGGACTGATTGTTGTCTACACCAGTCGTCGATTGGTTGTTGTTGCCAATAGAGACGTCGTTGATGGTACGATCGCGCGTATGCAGATTTATAAAATGAGCACAGCACGCACAACCAATGAGACGCTCTAGATTGAATCGACGAATTTTCTGTACGCGCTGAAAAAGACGAGTTAGCTCGTGCTTGGACGTCACGTGATGCATCAGAAAATCGTCCTCCGGATCTGGTGTGACTACTAACTCGCTATGATTTTCAATCCAATGATACGCCGACACGAGCATGCTACAATCGGACATATTTACATTACGTAGCATGGCGCCGCCGTCGTGCCGTGTAACTGAGACCAACGCATTCTTGACCTGTCGGACGCCAGCGATGATGATTCGGCAATCGTTGTCGCTTACTAAATACCGGATATTCGGATCAGTAGACAGTATCTGGTGAATGATGTTATATAACTGGTAGCCGGTAATGCTGCTGGGTGTTTGTATGTACAGCGTAACTCCACACCAGTTATAATCCAGACTGTCCACGGCCCCATGCTTCGATTGCCTGTGACGATTAAGCGCCTTATGAATCATCTCATCGTCATCCAGCATGTTGGGCGAATTTCCGGTTAGATTGGCGACAACAAGCGCATTACTTCGACCGCGCAGTGCTATATAGAGACGTACTTTCAGTTGGTCGGCATCAAGCACACCGGACAATTCCACAATGTGGTGTATCCGCTTTATGCTGAGCACGTGACGATCGTCTCTTGAAAACGCGTTGAGTGGTTCGACGTCTTGATTTCTATGGAAATGTATTGGTCCGGAGGCCAGTGCATATCCGGATTGTACATCCCGTGGGACAGTCGGACGCGCGTTTCTATTGGCATACGCGGCGGCGTTTGCGGCTAGATTGGCTGCATCAGTCAGCGATTGACTACTGATTGACGATAAGTCATCCACAACCGACGCCGTCGCAGACGCCGCCGCCGCCGCCGCCGCCGCCGCATCAGTCGGTGCCATGTTCGCTGCCAAATTAGCCGTCGACGACGCAGCAGCCTGTGCCATGTTCGCTGCCAAATTAGCCGTCGACGACGCCGCCGACGCCGCCACATCATTCGCCGCATCGATAGTCGTCGCAGCCGCATCCAAACCATGTATCGCATATGGTACAGCCCGTGACGCACATACTGTTGATGGCGACTGTACACATTTGGCCCTCGCATAACACTTCGCTCGTATCGCAGCAAACGCCCTGTCTTTCGTTGTCATCGAATTTGCCGCTGTTGCCGCCGCAATCGAGACAGACGCATGGCGTGACAATACGTGTGACCGGATACGATCGATCGTATGCGAGCTAACAGAACTGCCAGAGTCGCTGTTGCTGGTCAATCTCGTCCGACTCGATCTACGGGCTGATGCTATGGTCGTCCGATGATTGGGCGCGCCTATTGTACTGGACGCATCAGATCGCCGCGCATCGTCTGGCGATTGTCCAGTGTGTCGTTGATAGGGCGACGGCTTTGCGCTCGACAACTGTGATGACGAAGATGCATCCGATACAAGTTCGCAGTCGGAGCGCATTAGCTGTTGACGTCGCCTTTTACAACTTGGTTTGCTCGTCGGTGAAGCAAACGACGCGCCATCTTGAACACTCGGCCCTGTGATAATTATTTGTTAAAAAAAGACGCTAATTTATACAATTTAATCCTTTCATTCAACAAACCAAGCAAACAAACAATCAATCAATCAATCAATCAGTCAGTCAGTTCAAACGCTCATGTATAACAGACTTGCGTCTATCAATCATTCGAATTAGTTAAGCTTAGATATATTGATTCTACTCACTTTTGTTGCCATTATTGGCTGTCGGTTCTACATCGCGCATAAACTCATCGTCATTGCAGAATAACAGCTGACTGTTGACTGACGAGATAGACGCGTTGAGTAAGTCATTCGCCGCGGCTGACGATTGTTTTGGAGTCGATGCTCGACAAAACTCGCCAATGAGATCGCCAGTCGAGAATGATGCAGCCGGAGAAAAGGTGGCAACAATTCCATTCGCATAATCGTCCTCGTCGATGGTGCTGTCACGCCACACAACCGGTGTATGAGCGGACAAATCAGGCGTAGGAGTATGCGACTTTGGCACTGTAGACGGTTCAGCATCGGCAGCAGCAGCATCAGCAGCAGCGGCAGCATCGGCAGCAGCAGCAGCAGCAGCAGCAGCAGCAGCAGCATCGGCAGCAACAACAGCAGCAGCAGGCGCAGCAGCAGCATCGGCAGCAACAGCAGCAGCAGGCGCAGCAGCAGCATCGGCAGCAGCAGCAGCAGCAGCAGGCGCAGCAGCAGCAGCAGGCGCAGCAGCAACAGCATCGGCAGCAGCAGCAGCAGCAGCAGGCGCAGCAGCAACAGCACTGACTGCAGCGGCATCTACATCAAAACCGGCAGCCGTATTGCACAACTCGATAGCAGCATCTTGTTGTACATTGCTGTTGGTCGATGTATCTGATACAAACGACATTACCGTTGACCACAGGTTGTTTACGATGGTGACTAGTCGATTCGGTATAGATCGCGTAGCACCATCTCCGCAACCGGTAACGTTGTTGTCAGTAGGCTGCCGTTGCATGTTGAATTGTATTTGTTGCTATATAGGTGAGAGATAGCGACAGAGAGAAAAAATGCGAGAGAGGACTCAGACTGATTAATCGAGCTTTAAGTAGAGTTTTAAGTCAATAAAAATGTCTATGTGTTAACACAGTCTGGTAATTAACTGTCTATTTTGTACAGTGTGCATTTGATAAATCGAGCGCGCATGTACCAGGAGTTCTATAGCTAGTATAATGGATTGGAATCTCGCTTTACTTCTAAATGCAATACTATGTGCAAATATAGAATACAACTGACTAACAGACAATTGTCTATGGTCCAATATACGATAATTCCACTCCAGAGTCTGTATATTACAGCATTCCATGAGTGTATGCGCCCTGTATAAGAAACTTGTGTCTATGGTTTGAATGGAAATTTCAATCGTTTCCAAGTACAGTTCAAATTTGACGATCAATTGAAACAGTATGGCTGCACTTATATACTGAATCAATCAATCAATTAATGTTGTCTATACCTTTAACTGATTTACTAATGCCTACAAGAGTGCATAGTTTGAACCAAAAGCTAGTTTGCGGTTTCCCCGGACAGATTATCATAGAAAGAAATCAACTTGATATTCCCAAAGACGGATTAGCGGAGAAGGGACAGTTTGCGGTTTCCTCAGGCAGATTTTCCAAGATAGAAATGTCAGGCTTTCCATTTCGTTGGGGAGTAAAGAAAGACAGCAAGCATCCCCCGATAGCAAGCATCCACCCCAGATAGCAAGCATTCCCCAGACAGCAAGCATTCCCCAGAACACTGCTGAACACCCCAGTGTTAGGGTTAGAGTTAGTGTCTGGGGAGTTAGTTACAGTTTGCGCTTTCCCCAGAAATATTTTCCAAGAAAACTGAATGCACTTTTATTGGACATAATGGCAGTGCGATGAGACAATCCTGAGACAGACAGACAGACAGACAGACAGACAGACAGTCAGACAGACAGACAGACAGACAGACAGACAGACAGACAGACAGACAGACAGACAGACAGACAGACAGACTGACTGACTGACTGGCAGACATTAGAAACCAACATGATGTTCCCCAGACAGATTTTCCAAGAAATCTATATGCACTTTCCAAAGACAGATTGGCCGTGAGACAGTTTGGGCAAACAGCAAACAGCAGCATACGTTTTATTAGATAGACGAAATGAAATAAAAAAATTTTTTTCGGCGCGAAAATTTTCTAAGTCAAAATAATTTTGACACTTAGAGAAATTTCACATTTCTCGAGAGCGTCCCCAAGAATTAAACTAGGGTTAGGGTTAGGGTTAGGGTTAGTGTATTGTTAGGGTTAGTGTATTGTTAGGGTATTGTTACTATAAATATCGTTTATGTTACTATAAATAGACAGTACAAACGGTCATCAGCATCAGCATGGTCATCATCATCATCATCATATTTATAGATGGTTATTACTATATATAGCCGACTAATATATATATTTATAGATGGTTGCTACTATATATAGCCGATTATTATATATTTATAGATGGTTTTTACTATATATAGCCGCGTTAGTCTATTTATATCGCTTAATTACTATAATTAGTAGTCTATGTTACTAATTATGGATGTTGTTACTAAAAATATAATTGCATACTCGTCCCTAAGAGATATTTGACCTTACACTCGCTAATATTTACTACTAGTTGTCTATGTGTCTAACCTATCGTATATATCATCAACTCGTCTCTATATCTCTTAGGGACGAGTATGCAATTATATTTTTAGTAACAACATCCATAATTAGTAACATAAACGCTATTTATAGTAATAAAGCGATATAAATAGACTAACGCGGCTATATATAGTAAAAACCATCTATAAATATATATTAGTCGGCTATATATAGTAGCAACCATCTATAAATATATATATTAGTCGGCTACATATGGTAACAACCATCTATAAATAGACAGACACACACATAATAACGAATGGAGAGCTAAAATCTTGTAGCCAATTATAGTAACAGTTGCTAATAATAGAATCGATATCTCTTACCCCTACATCCATCACTTTGTTTGAATGGAGGGATGGATAGACAAATGGATGCTAACCGACACTAGTTAGTACTTTAGTCTATGGTAATCTATCTATCTATGTTAGATAGTTTATGTTTGTCTCTTCTGTTTCTTCTAATACTGCTGCTGTTAATCAAACCAACCGGCTGGCTGGCTGGCTGGCTGACTGTCTGACTAAACAATAAACACTAGTAGTACTCATATAGCATACCGATTGACTAACTGACTAACTAACTAACTAACCCATCCAATCCAACTATTACTCGAATAATTATTCACAACCCCAACCCAACCACCTACCTGTCACAGCCTAGTTTTTTTTCTGGGGGACCGCTGCGCTAGCTCGAGAAATGTGAAATTTCTCTAAGTGTCAAAATTATTTTGACTTAGAAAATTTTTCGCATAAATTTTTTTTTCTCTATTAGGATGCCTGCTGTATGAGGGATGCCTACTATCTGGGGATGCCTGCTGTATGAGGGATGCCTACTATCTGGGGATGCCTACTATCTGGGGGGTGCTTGCTATCTGGGGGATGCTTACCATCTGGGGGGTGCTTACTATCTGGGGGATGCTTACTATCTGGGGGATGCTTACTATCTGGGGGATGCTTACTATCTGGGGGATGCTTACTATCTGGGGGATGAATCTTCTTCTTCATACTAATCTGTATGGGGAACCGCGGTGTGATATCTTGGAAACTCTGCGTGGATAAACTGCAAGTAGTATACTGTGTAAACAAACGAATCGTGTGACTATGTTTACAGTATCGAGGTCGTGGAATCGCAGTAGCAACGCACTAGCAGCAATAACAAGTATTGTATCGATTCACTGATGCTTAGTATGATATATATTCCAATGGATTTATTTGTAGCGGATTTGCCGCCTTTGCCGCCACCGACTGCAGCCTGTTGGTGAAACGTGAGAAGCAATTATCGATTTGGAGAGAATTGTCACCAAGCTGACTCGCTGGCACGCGTGAGAGCGCAATAGACTGTGAGTGGGCATGGGACGTGGCGTAACGCTACACCATCGCGCGCAGCGTCTGTTGTTGTTGCTGTTAGAATGAGCGACTGAGCTGTAGAAAAAAAAAACAACCTCGATCTAAGACTTGGCGTGAGATGGTGTGGGGTATCGCTACACCATCGCGCAGCGCCTGATGCTGATGTTGCTAGAATGAGAGGCCTAGTTGACGGATTTTGTACAGGCCTTGGTGTCTGATCCATGGCGGAAAGAATAGAATGGAGTGCTAATCTGAGCCAGTTATTTTTATCTCGCTCAATCTCAACTTTTAACATCCTTCCCCCCCCCTCCCCCGTTCTTTCCTATCGACTCGCGACTGCCATAGACAAAGTATTTTCTTCTCGTTTTTCGTTCCCCTCTGAATGTCTACCCCAGCATAGTATGAGCTCGCATCAAAATATGCTTTCAGCCAATATGAAGGAACGGGGGCGAAATGGGTGTTAAAAGCAAAAAATCAAGCGAGATAAAAAATATCTCACCAATGTTTAACCAATGTTAAAGCATACGAAGTCAAACCGCCAGAGTGTTAAATTATATAGGTCAAAACGCCAGTATTAAAGCATACGAGGTCAAAACCCCACCACTAAAGCACGAAGGGGGGGATTAAAACATCAATGTGTTAAGACATAGGAGTACATCAACCAAGTACACCAATCAATTGCGTCAGCCATGTACAATAGCCAAATGCACCGACCAAATGCGCCAGTCAAATGCGCCGACCAAATGCGTCAGCCAAATGCGCCGAGTTCTCATTGGCTTGTCTAACATATTGACCAAATTCGCTGACCAAATGCGCCGGCTTCTCATTGGCTTGTCTAACATATAGACCAAATGCGCCGACCAAATGCGCCGACCAAATGCGCCGACCAAATGCGCCGGCTTCTGATTGGCTTGTCTAACATATTGACCAAATGCGCCGACCAAATGCGCCGACCAAATGCGCCGGCTTCTCATTGGCTTGTCTAACATATAGACCAAATGCGCCGACCAAATGCGCCGACCAAATGCGCCGACCAAATGCGCCGGCTTCTGATTGGCTTGTCTAACATATTGACCAAATGCGCCGACCAAATGCGCCGGCTTCTCATTGGCTTGTCTAACATATAGACCAAATGCGCCGACCAAATGCGCCGACCAAATGCGCCGACCAAATGCGCCGGCTTCTGATTGGCTTGTCTAACATATTGACCAAATGCGCCGACCAAATGCGCCGGCTTCTGATTGGCTTGTCTAACATATTGACCAAATGCGCCGACCAAATGCGCCGACCAAATGCGCCGGCTTCTGATTGGCTTGTCTAACATATTGACCAAATGCGCCGACCAAATGCGCCGGCTTCTCATTGGCTTGTCTAACATATAGACCAAATGCGCCGACCAAATGCGCCGACCAAATGCGTCAGCCAAATGCGCCAACTGCTGCCAACTGCGCCGACCAAATGCGCCGACGAGTTCTTGTCTATGGCTTGTATATGTGCATAGGGGAAATCTGTCACGCTAGTGCTGCATGATAAATGTTCATATATTCTATGGTCTATGGGCTAGGGAAATCCTATTAGGCGAGGGGAATCCGAAATATAGTCGGCGCATTTGGTCGGCGCAGTTGGCAGCAGTCGGCGCAATTGGCGGCTACAATTTTGTTCCTAAAAAGCTAAGACCCTAGGATATACCATGCTCGCCAATTTTAGCATCAATTTTACGCCTCTATTGGCTTCTATTATGGGGGTTGGTTTTCGCTGCTCTGTATTGGCCGATGACAAGGTCAATTGTATACTGTCTAGGGTCATCCCCCGTTTATATTTAACTCGTTGGTATCGAAATAGAAAGCGTGGGGGGTAACCCGCTAACTGATAAAAACGCGCGCGCGCAAGCATCAATCGAAGCCAATTCTGCATTCATTCATTCATTCATTCAATCTATGGTTAAGCAAAGTTAGTTAGAACTATCTATATTCTCTTGCTTGTGAGTTTTGATCATTTTGCGCATTCGCCCAGTCTGTCCGATTCGTTTGATTGTTTCTGGAATCTTGGATTATGATAAACTGTGATTGAACTTGTGAATGAACTGGAATGAGTATAGTGCGCCAAGTGATTTATACTTGGTTGGTACATTGACGCGTATTGGATTCATTCATCTGTTTATTGAAATATTTAAAATTGGCGCTTTCACATTTTATTCTTCATTTTATGTCTATTTCAACTTTCAAATCCAACGTCTAATTAAATTACTCCGTCTTTTTTTCCAGTCACAATGAATTCCCTGTACTTTCAAAACACACACCAAACCTCGACTCCGCGGTCGCTTACCCCCTCTTCCATCGCTCGCCACTCTGCCCCCAAAAGCCCCAACCTCCCCACCCCCCCCCCAATCCTCTCGCTCGCTTCGCTTGGCCCCACCACCCAACACTGTACTTTCATCGATCGATCGAAACCACTAAACTTCCACGCACGCGATCTTTTAGCCTGTCTAATTAGCTAGCAAACCAATTTGATATCAAACGATGAACGCACAACGGTCCGTTGTACGCACAAGACAACGATGTGCGGTCGGTTATTCGCTGTCTGTCTGTCTGTCTGTCTGTCCGTCCGTCCGTCCGTGTACAAACACGTTGCTCTCCCATCCAATTCCATACTATATAGACGGGCTAGGCTACCACAACGTTGTATTGGCCAACCTTCTCACTATCTATCTCTCTGACCCTCAATGAATTAAATGTGTCAGACAGACAGACAGACACAAAAGAAGTGATTGTATTATTAATTAACCTTTAGTTAAATTTGAATTCCAGCCACAGCCAACAGATCGACTATTTATTATAAGAGTTACAACTAATCCAACATCTAATAATCATGGATAATTGGCAACAACTTGACCAATTGAACAAGTGAGTATATAAATATATGCCTGTTTATAATAACAGTTGTAAAGAATCCATACCACTGGTGATGATTGGTGACTGGTGATGTGACCGAGTTGACTTGTGATGTGACCGAGTTGACTGGTGATGTGACCGAGTTGATTGGTGATGTGACCCGACTGATTGGTGATGTGACCGAGTTGACCGGTGATGTGACCCGACTGACTGGTGATGTGACCGAGTTGACTGGTGATGTGACCCGACTGACTGGTGATGTGACCGAGTTGACTGGTGATGTGACCCGACTGACTGGTGATGTGACCGAGTTGACTGGTGATGTGACCCGACTGACTGGTGATGTGACCCAGTTGAATGGTGATGTGACCAGACTGGTATAGTCTCCCATAATCACTTTCAATATGTTGCACTCTCAAGCAGTCTCAGTCGCATTATAATTGTCAATCTCATTCTCATTCATTCTTTTAATCTTCATTTTCCTCATAGAGACGAATCATTCCAACCATCTAATGTAAAACAGAAAACGATATTCATATTTACATATGTAATGCATAAACAACGTCAACAATCAATATCTAATGTTATGAAATCACTAACACTGATAGACTGAACCATGGAGGAAATAATAGAGTGGATTGCTAATCTAAGCCAGTTATTTTTATCTCGCTCGATCTTCACTTTTACGTAATATCCAGTCCCCTCACGTTTTTTCTGTTTGGCTCGTGACTGCCATCGACAAAGTATTTTTCATCTCGTTTCCCATTTCGTTCCACTCTAAAAGGTATGCCTCAGCATAGTAGAAGCTCGCATCAATCAAAGTATACTATTCTTTCCTCCATGGACTAAACTCAATAATAGTCGTTAAACTTATATAACTTATTGACTTAATATTGACTTATATAACTTCAATAAGTTAAACTTATCTAATATTTAAGTTCATACATTATGAAATAGTTAGTTAATAATTAAACAGTCAAGCAATCAATCAATCAATCAATCATTCAACCAGATTCACGGCCCGGTCAGGATCAGCAGCAGACTACAGTAGGCGCGTGTGACTGTACTGGATCGAGAGACCATCAATCCAACCAACTATCCAATTATCTAGTTGGTGGATCGACGAGAACGCCATCTACGGTACAGTCGAGTCCAGGTGCGATTGCATCGAGGTCGACACATGTTTACCTGGCAGGCGACTGACCGCCGATCAACGGCAAAGCTGGACTCCTCTAGCATATTGCCATCGGAGTCGTACAGCGACGCGGACGGGTCGACTTGACTAATTGGGCTAGCCAACGCTTCGTCCGGTGGTGCACATTGATCGATGGCGCTCAGATGGACAGTCGCCTCGACCTCTTCGCATACGGCAACAAGTTCCGCGTCTGATATGTACATATCATCAGCGGCGGCCGCATTTGCGTGATCTGTAGTCGCATCAGTCGGCGACTGTTCGACGTTGTCACTGGCGGCATTGCACATAGAAGCATAATAAGCTGTTTCTAGTGCGTCGCACTCTGCCAGCGTATCTGAGTCGAACAGGGTGTCGACATCGGCATCAGCATCGACGTCCATAGCTTGGCCGATGCACGAATGACGCCGCTTACGCGAGTTAGACGGCATCGATGTCGCAGCAACGTCGGTCACAATCGCGTTTGCTGCATACAAATCGCCGTCTAACCAGCGCATTGCTTCGTCGAGCTGTTCAGCCCAGTCGATGCCTGCCGAATGCATCGCTGACACGGCGCGTCTGGTCCCGGCATACGATACAGACGCCATCATCTGTGTTTGCTGCGTTGTATGCTGTTGTTCTTCAACAGATACACACGCAGCCACCAAATCAGCGTCTGTGATGTCGTCTGCCCAGACTAGATGATGGTCAGCAGTGCGCGACTCTTGCAGATGTTGCTGCTGTTGCTGCTGCCGATGCTGCTGTTGCTGCTGCTGCTGCTGCTGCTGCTGTTGTTGCTCTTTGTTGGACTCGGACATGGTTTGTTGATTGACTGATTGATTGCTTGATGATGTCGATTTTTAACAGATAGTTGTCTAATGCGATTATTTATCTTGATTGAAACAGACTATTGCTATAAATCATCTGCCTTGTCTAGTCGCAACCGGTTCCATAATACAATTGTTTATGGCAAATCTCGTTTCTTTCTACGCAGAATTGTCTGCGATAGAAATGTACAAATCTCTATCGACTACTTTTTAACCGATCAGTACTTTTTATAGTTTATAATTTCTATCCGAAGAGCTGTTCTATTTTGCATCGAATGTCGCTCGATCTCAATATTTCTGCCCGTATCTATCAATCATTCACCCACTCACTCAATCACTCACTCACCCACTCACTCACTCAATCACTCACTCACTCACCCACTCAATCACTCACTCACACACTCACTCACTCACTCACGCACTCACTCACTCAATTACTCACACACTCACTCATTCACTCAACCACTCGTTCATTTACTCACTCATTCACTCACTCACTCAATCACTCACTCATCACTCACTCACTCACTCACTCACTCACTTACTCACCACTCACACACCTACTCACCACTCACCCACTCACTCATTCAATCACTCGCTCACTCACTCACTCATCCATTCACTCACTTACTCGCTCAATCACTCACTCACTCACTCGCTCACTTCTCTCTCACTCACTGACTCACTCGTCCATTCACTCACTCACTCATTCACTCACTCGTTCGCTCATTCAATGTCCCGTTTCTACATACATAGCATGCATATCGTGTCTTTCCCCTCATCGTTGACTGTGTGCGTGTATACATGTGTGCATGCATGCATTTCGTTGTCCATCTACAGTTCTAGTCATCCAATATCTTAATGGTAGCTACCGATCAATACAACTATCTGAGTAGTGAGTCTGGATATGCGAGTCTATATATTATATATTCCTGTCCGCGTCTATAACGAGTGCCTCGTACTATCACATCTCCAATCAATCGAGCTTCTTTTCTGCACATATATCCACTCTCTCTATCTCCATCTCCCTCACTAACCACTATACACTATCTATACACTATATCCCGTTGATTATTAAATACTCGTACGATTTTTATGAATTCAATAAATTCTAATAAACAATTCCAATCCATATATATATATATATTTGATTAATTCATTAACATTCGTGGAAAAACGAGTCTAACATCGTTTGTTTGTTTGTTTGTTTGTTTGTTTGTTTGTAGCTTTGCATGTTTATTTGCGAGATCTGGTTGGCTGGCAGACTGGCTGGCTGGCCGATACGAGAATACAAGACAGAGCGCGTGAGACCAAAGTGAAACTATGAAAACTTATTCAAAATATTGTTATAATATAAAGAAAGCATGCACCTCGCTTCGAATATACAACAAGAGGATAACATTATTAATTACACTGATTAATATACTGGTTAGAGTATATAATATTGTCCCACAATAGGCAGACAAAAGAAACAAATCCGGATGGAACGACAAGCTTACGGGTTTGTTATATCAAACTTGAATAAAACAATAACTATAAAAAACGATTCTACCAAAAAACTCATCCACAAATATCAATATTAAGTTTGCTATTGCCAACACAGCCGGGTTTATCGATATATAGAAATATACGACGAATATTTGGGGTTACTAGGCATACCAGAGCGGATGAATATTTTTTTATAGCAGAACCATATACGAGATGCAGTCTGTCAATGGGGTTGTCACTCACAGGATTGCTCATATTGTTAGGCAGATTTCGTACCGAGCGATCAATGCGACATGCAGGAATTTGGACAGTCAATTGTATACGGGCCGATTTGAAGGCCTATGCGTTTGAATGAGTAGACGGCCGACAACAGCGACGTGTCGGTACGATCACAGACTGGTCTACCTAGATCAGCAGGCACGATACGTGTGCCAGCGCCATGCCACTATGACCACGGACTGGCATATACGGATTGGCGGTCGCAAATTGTCAGGTGTCGAAACCGTCCGCGGGTTGGACAGCCGGTCAGTCGCGATGTGTCGTCGTCAACAGTACACACGACGACGCGCTGGACCGGAGCCAAACCGCAGCACCGTCGGGTCACCTGACAATTGGAGCGGTCGCACACAACACGGCGCAGTACAGCAGGCACTATACGTGTTCCAGCGCCCTGCCACTACGACCACAGACTGGCATACACGGACTGGCGGTCGCAAATTGTCAGGTGTCGAAACCGTCCGCGGGTTGGACAGCCGGTCGGTCGCGATGTGTCGTCGTCAACAGTACACACGACGACGCGCTGGACCGGAGCCAAACCGCAGCACCGTCGGGTCACCTGACACTTGGAGCGGTCGCACACAACACGGCGCAGTACAGCAGGCACTATACGTGTTCCAGCGCCCTGCCACTACGACCACAGACTGGCATACACGGACTGGCGGTCGCAAATTGTCAGGTGTCGAAACCGTCCGCGGGTTGGACAGCCGGTCAGTCGCGATGTGTCGTCGTCAACAGTACACACGACGACGCGCTGGACCGGAGCCAAACCGCAGCACCGTCGGGTCACCTGACATTCGGAGCAGTCGCGCACAACACGGCGCAGTTCGGTAGGCGCGATTCGCGTGCCAGCGCCCTGTCACTACGATCACCGGCTGGCATATATGGACTGGCGGTCGCGAATTGTTTGAAGATTTGAAGATATACGGACGAATATACAATGGACGGGTCTGTATGATACATGGAAACGACGCAGTGCGCAGCAGATCAAAACGACAGCGGACAACCAGCCGGAGGAGAGCCGATTTGAAGGTCTACACACATTTGAATATATAGAATATGCGCCAGCAAAATTATTGCTCAACAAGCAAGTCAACGATATTTCTGGCAAGTTTGCTATTGCCGACGCAGTCGGGTCTATCAATACGCAGAAATATACGATTAGTCGAGCACTAGTCTGTCAATGGGTTGTCACACACGGGACTGCTCATATTGTTAGCCTGATTCGCGCCGAGCGACCGATGCGACGCATAGAAATTGGACATATACGCCGAACTATTGGCGCAGTTGAGCCATATATCAATAGATTGTAGTCAATACAGTCAGTCAGTCAGTCGAATGTCTAGACGTAGTACAGGCCAAAGTGACAGTAGCAACAAACGATGCAGACGCCACAGCCGGTTGATTGTACAGATTGTACAAAAGCATACGAAATCACCGCGCATAGCATCAATAGTAGCAGCAGCAGTAGCAGTAGTAATAGTAGTAGTAGTAGTAGTAGTAGTAGTAGTACTAGTAGCAGCAGTAGTAGTAGTAGTAGTAGTGGTGGTAGCAGCAGTAGTATTAGCAACAGCAATGGTAGTCTGGTCGAAGCCTCCTACAGAAGTCGAATTACGTAGAATTGATGCGAGGTGCCCGAAGTTCGAACTAACAACGTGTTTGTCAAAACAGCATAGTCGAATTTGATTCAATACGCGTTTCTTCGTCTTGATTGGACTAGTTAGCTCTCGCCAGACAGAAGGGGTCTCTTTTATAACAGCGCCGTAAGAGGGTATATGCGAAGAACTGTACGGTGTTGAAATCAAAGAGAAGACAAATAAAAAACATCCTTCGGTCTTCAATACAAACTGTAAAAACAAAACAGGTTTTAGAGTAAGTCTGATACTGATTTGCATAGTCTATGGTTAACCGTTTTATCGATTTTTTTATTTTCTGTGAAAAGAACGGGACAGACAGTCTATTTTATATTATATTACACAGAAGCTCCTAATGGCTAAACACAAAGCTATTCATTGCCTGCCACACACTTTGCACCCCATAAGCTTATGTACACTCAACCAAACAGTCAGTGAAAAACATTACATTGACTGCGCATTTCAGGCTCTGATAAGATCGATAAACTGGCTGAACGGGTGTGATATTTGCAACAGTCTGTCTAGTTTGGACCACAGAGAAAAGAAAGCCAAAACAACTAACCCGCCTAAACCGAACGAAAGAGAGAGAGAGAGAGAGAGAGAGAGAGAGAGAGAGGGACGGGGTATGAGTTAAGACAGAGGGATAGGGTCAAACTTACAATATAATTAACAAGGAAGGGTGCGTGTGTTAGTGGTTTGTCGTACAGTTGTGGTTGATTGTACCAAACGATCGATCGGGGATAATCGAAAACTTGATTTAACCTTTGACTTTTCTTCAGACATAGCTTAACATTCTACGAATTTAGTACAATGTGCGCTTTTACGTTTGATTCAACAATAAAATGCTGCTACGCACACAGTGTACAGCAGACAGAACATAGAACAAACAACCAAATGGATTATAGCTGGGTTGAAAGAATTACGCACAGCCGACTGGAATCAGGTTAGTCATTGTTGTCATTGTTGAGCATGTCATATTCTATATTATTACAGAATACACATCGCTGTTTATTAGTCTATACCAAACCTATTCTCCAATATTTACTTTTCATCTCTCTCTCTCTCTCTCTCTCTCTCTCTCTCTTTCTCTCTCTCTCTCTCTCTCTCTCTCAGCATCACATGTACAATTGTGTATGTTAGGTTAGCAGTCCATTCTAAATGAATGTCTTACAGCAGCATATCGCTACCCAATCAATTTCCGACAGCGCGTGTGACCACCACATTGGTGTACCAGTGGATCCAACATAATGGAGTGTATTCACAATCAACGACCAACAATCGGTCAACCAGTTCATCAGACGCTGCCTCGTCCAGACGCGGTGCCTTCTCAGACTATTTGACTGACTTTATTATGATTCAAAATAGTCTACATCTGACAATACGGAAAAAATGTAAAACAATAAAAAAGAATGGCTCACATTTGTAAATATAATTTTTTTAAACTATATTATATTTCAACGAAAATTTTAATCAGTTTATTGGCAGTTATTATCCGTTGTTCGTATGCTGGTTTTTATTTTTTCTTTTTTTTTCTGTTATATCGAATATAAATCGTGTACTCAGATTTGACTCAATTGAGCAAAGCTTTGACAAACAGACGCATACACGCACACACACGCATATATACATACATACATACATATATACTAACACAATGTTAACAGTTTTGATTACATTCACTAGCAAAGCAACATTGACAATTATAATCACACACCGTTGGCATCTATGAGGACAAGTTTGACAGTTAATTAAGATTACTAAGTTGTTGATCTATCGATGTGACCCGACTGACTGGTGATGTGACCGAGTTGACTGGTGATGTGACCCGACTGACTAATGATGTGACCTTAATGACTGGTGATGTGACCTGACTGATTGGTGATGTGACCCGACTGACTGGTGATGTGACCAGACTGACTAGTGGTGTGACCTTAATGACTGGTGATGTGACCAAGTTGACTGGCGATGTGACAGAGTTGACTGGTGATGTGACCCAATTGACTGGTGATGTGACCGAGTTGACTGGTGATGTGACCGAGTTGACTGGTGATGTGACAGAGTTGACTGGTGATGTGTCCCATTTGACTGGTGATGTGTCCCAGTTGTTTGGTGATGTGACCCGACTGACTGGCGATGTGACCGAGTTGACTGGTGATGTGACCGAGTTGAATTGTGATGTGACCGAGTTGACTGGTGATATGACCCAACTGACTGGTGATGTGACCGAGTTGACTGGTGATATGACCCAAATGACTGGTGATGTGACCGAGTTGACTGGTGATGTGACCGAGTTGACTGGTGATGTGACCGAGTTGACTGGTGATATGACCAGACCGACTGACTGGTGATGCGACCAGACTGACTGGTGATGTGACCCGACTGACTGGTGATGTGACCGAGTTGACTGGTGATGTGACCCGACTGACTGGTGATGTGACCGAGTTGACTGGTGATGTGACCCAATTGACTGGTGATGTGACCTGACTGACTGATGATGTGACCAGACCGACTGACTGGTGATGTGACCAGACTGACTAGTGGTGTGACCTTAATGACTGGTGATGTGACAGAGTTGACTGGTGATGTGACCCGACTGACTGGTGATGTGACCGAGTTGACTGGTGATATGACCCAACTGACTGGTGATGTGACCGAGTTGACTGGTGATGTGACCGAGTTGACTGGTGATGTGACCCGACTGACTGGTGATGTGACCGAGTTGACTGGTGATGTGACCCGACTGACTGGTGATGTGACCGAGTTGACTGGTGATGTGACCCGACTGACTGGTGATGTGACCAGACTGACTAGTGGTGTGACCGAGTTGACTGGTGATGTGACCGAGTTGACTGGTGATGTGACCGAGTTGACTGGTGATGTGACCAAGTTGAATTGGGATGTGACCGAGTTGACTGGTGATGTGACCCGACTGACTAGTGATGTGACCAATTTGAATGGTGATGTGACCAAGTTGAGTGTTGATGTGACCCAGTTGAATGGTGATGTGACACAGTTGACTGGTGATGTGACCGAGTTGACTGGTGATGTGACCCGACTGACTGGTGATGTGACCGAGTTGACTGGTGATGTGACCCGACTGACTGGTGATGTGACCTGACTGACTGGTGATGTGACCCGACTGACTGGTGATGTGACCAGACTGACTAGTGGTGTGACAGAGTTGACTGGTGATGTGACCGAGTTGACTGGTGATGTGACCAAGTTGAATGGTGATGTGACCAAGTTGAATTGGGATGTGACCGAGTTGAACGGTGATGTGACCCAGACTGACTAGTGATGTGACCAATTTGAATGGTGATGTGACCAAGTTGAGTGTTGATGTGACCCATTTGAATGGTGATGTGACACAGTTGAATGGTGATGTGACACAGTTGAACGGTGATGTGACCCAGACTGACTGGTGATGTGAAACAGACTGAATGGTGATGTGACCCAGACTGACTGGTGATATGACTCAGACTGACTGGTGATGTGACACAGACTGACTGGTGATGTGACCCAGGCTGACTGGTGATGAGACCCAGGCTGATTGGTGATGTGACCAAATTGAATGGTGATGTGACCGGCCATGACTAAAACATTGACCCATATGAATTTGTGTGTGTGTGTGGATGTCTTGGACAAAGTTTTGGCACCAACAACCAGCAACGGAATATTGGTCAATAAACCACTTAAATATTATACAAACAAATTTTATAACGTATGCATAACGGTAACGGCATGCACTGTACACATACAAGTATTTAACAAAACAACAAATTGACCACTTTGAAACAAAGTCGACCAATCAACTATGGATACAATAATATGTACAAACACGAGCAAAAATATAATCACATAAATAAATAATATATTATCTTGTATATGTACAAACGATTAAAAAATGGCAGAAGCAACATATAAAACATTGTGATTTTTTCCCTACTTACTAATTAATATACAGATATCAGTTGGTTTATCTCAATCAATTTTCCAGTTTTAACAGTCAGTCGTGTGCACCAGTCGTGTGCATCGACCATGCTCGCCACTGCAACCAGCCATGTGCACCGATTATAATCGCCACTGCATGCAAACAGTCCTGTTCACCAGTGTGCACCGACCATACTCACAAATGCAAACATTTATGTTCACCCGCATGCACCGACCATGCTAGCCACTACAAACAGACATGTTCAGCTATTGAGATGTCGATATTCAGATTATTAGAATGTCGACTGATTACCATAGACAACTAGCAGGTTCACACATTTCATTCTCATACAATTTAGTCTATGTGTCAAACCAGATTACACAAACTCTCACAAGAAAATGTACTTTCTGGCAACTACGAGTATTAGAATGGACACAAGGAAGGAGACATTAAAGGAGGAATTGATTGAGATAAAAATATCTGCTAGCTTATTCTGTTGCCCTAATTATTTCATTATCAGTCTTGTATTGACTGTTGTATTGACTGGGATAGTTAAATTAATTGGAAAAATAATATATACATCTAATCTATAAAATACATAATCTGTTAATATGTTGCTGCTGCTGCTGCTGCTGCTAGAAATGCTGCTATAATAAATGCTGATATAATGCTGATGCTGCTGCTGCTACTGCTGCTATTAATGCCGCGAAATTTAAAACAAACAGTCGGGCACTGCAATCAATCGCGTATGGGATCACCTGTTAGATCTCGTACAGGCTCGCACGTCCCGTCACAGTCGTACGTCCCATATAGCGGATGCCCAACGTGCAGCACCGAGACGAGTCGACCTTGCAATGTGAGCCCATGCCGAAGACGTCTTTGTACATCGGGGCTGTACGCATTCACAGGGTCGTGACCAGCCAGGACGAGTAGTCTGTCTCGCCAATGGTGACTCACTATCGATTGATACTTCTGGTTGACATTGAAGGTGTCTCCATTGATCAACCGTAGGAGCGGAACCTGCACGATGGACAATAAACATTAACATAAATCAATATCAACAATATTGATAAATTACATAAATTTGCATAATTTATTATCAACAATCAACAATTATGTACTAATTTACTCACCATAGCGTCAGACTTTGAATCGAACAGCTCTGGTCGAACCTCGTCGATGAACATGACGCGATGTACAGCGATGTCCAACGGATCGAATAAAAACGTGTTGGCTGTAGTTCGTGACGGGACTATATTGACAACACGAGTTTCACCGCAGTGCGCAGCTACGCTATGAGTTTTGCCAACACCAGGCGGCCCCCATAGGTACACCACACCTTTACATTGGCGGAGAGCTGCGCACACGGCTCGCATCGTTGGACATCCGCGTCGTCGTTCGTCCAGCGGTCTGTCGACTCGTACAGCGGCAGTTGAGTCGGCGGCAACGGCTGCGGCGGCGGCGGCGGCGTTATCGGAGACAAAGGCGGCGTCGGCAGCAGCATCAGCAGCATTAGTCGGATTAGTGGCGTTAGTCTCGCTTTCATTGGACTGATTGTTGTCTACACCAGTCGTCGATTGGTTGTTGTTGCCAATAGAGACGTCGTTGATGGTACGATCGCGCGTATGCAGATTTATAAAATGAGCACAGCACGCACAACCAATGAGACGCTCTAGATTGAATCGACGAATTTTCTGTACGCGCTGAAAAAGACGAGTTAGCTCGTGCTTGCACGTCACGTGATGCATCAGAAAATCGTCCTCCGGATCTGGTGTGACTACTAGCTCGCTATGATTTTCAATCCAATGATACGCCGACACGAGCATGCTACAATCGGACATATTTACATTACGTAGCATGGCGCCGCCGTCGTGCCGTGTAACTGAGACCAACGCATTCTTGACCTGTCGGACGCCAGCGATGATGATTCGGCAATCGTTGTCGCTTACTAAATACCGGATATTCGGATCAGTAGACAGTATCTGGTGAATGATGTTATATAACTGGTAGCCGGTAATGCTGCTGGGTGTTTGTATGTACAGCGTAACTCCACACCAGTTATAATCCAGACTGTCCACGGCCCCATGCTTCGATTGCCTGTGACGATTAAGCGCCTTATGAATCATCTCATCGTCATCCAGCATGTTGGGCGAATTTCCGGTTAGATTGGCGACAACAAGCGCATTACTTCGACCGCGCAGTGCTATATAGAGACGTACTTTCAGTTGGTCGGCATCAAGCACACCGGACAATTCCACAATGTGGTGTATCCGCTTTATGCTGAGCACGTGACGATCGTCTCTTGAAAACGCGTTGAGTGGTTCGACGTCTTGATTTCTATGGAAATGTATTGGTCCGGAGGCCAGTGCATATCCGGATTGTACATCCCGTGGGACAGTCGGACGCGCGTTTCTATTGGCATACGCGGCGGCGTTTGCGGCTAGATTGGCTGCATCAGTCAGCGATTGACTACTGATTGACGATAAGTCATCCACAACCGACGCCGTCGCATACGCCGCCGCCGCCGCCGCCGCCGCCGCCGCCGCCGCCGCCGCCGCATCAGTCGGTGCCATGTTCGCTGCCAAATTAGCCGTCGACGACGCAGCAGCCTGTGCCATGTTCGCTGCCAAATTAGCCGTCGACGACGCCGCCGACGCCGCCACATCATTCGCCGCATCGATAGTCGTCGCAGCCGCATCCAAACCATGTATCGCATATGGTACAGCCCGTGACGCACATACTGTTGATGGCGACTGTACACATTTGGCCCTCGCATAACACTTCGCTCGTATCGCAGCAAACGCCCTGTCTTTCGTTGTCATCGAATTTGCCGCTGTTGCCGCCGCAATCGAGACAGACGCATGGCGTGACAATACGTGTGACCGGATACGATCGATCGTATGCGAGCTAACAGAACTGCCAGAGTCGCTGTTGCTGGTCAATCTCGTCCGACTCGATCTACGGGCTGATGCTATGGTCGTCCGATGATTGGGCGCGCCTATTGTACTGGACGCATCAGATCGCCGCGCATCGTCTGGCGATTGTCCAGTGTGTCGTTGATAGGGCGACGGCTTTGCGCTCGACAACTGTGATGACGAAGATGCATCCGATACAAGTTCGCAGTCGGAGCGCATTAGCTGTTGACGTCGCCTTTTACAACTTGGTTTGCTCGTCGGTGAAGCAAACGACGCGCCATCTTGAACACTCGGCCCTGTGATAATTATTTGTTAAAAAAAGACGCTAATTTATACAATTTAATCATTTCATTCAACAAACCAAGCAAACAAACAATCAATCAATCAATCAATCAGTCAGTCAGTTCAAACGCTCATGTATAACAGACCTGCGTCTATCAATCATTCGAATTAGTTAAGCTTAGATATATTGATAAAATATAGTTGTTTTCTACTCACTTTTGTTGCCATTATTGGCTGTCGGTTCTACATCGCGCATAAACTCATCGTCATTGCAGAATAACAGCTGACTGTTGACTGACGAGATAGACGCGTTGAGTAAGTCATTCGCCGCGGCTGACGATTGTTTTGGAGTCGATGCTCGACAAAACTCGCCAATGAGATCGCCAGTCGAGAATGATGCAGCCGGAGAAAAGGTGGCAACAATTCCATTCGCATAATCGTCCTCGTCGATGGTGCTGTCACGCCACACAACCGGTGTATGAGCGGACACATCAGGCGTAGGAGTATGCGACTTTGGCACTGTAGACGGTTCAGCATCGGCAGCAGCAGCATCAGCAGCAGCGGCAGCATCGGCAGCAGCAGCAGCAGCAGCAGCAGCAGCAGCAGCATCGGCAGCAACAACAGCAGCAGCAGGCGCAGCAGCAGCATCGGCAGCAACAGCAGCAGCAGGCGCAGCAGCAGCAGCAGCAGCATCGGCAGCAACAACAGCAGCAGCAGGCGCAGCAGCAGCATCGGCAGCAACAGCAGCAGCAGGCGCAGCAGCAGCAGCAGGCGCAGCAGCAACAGCATCGGCAGCAGCAGCAGCAGCAGCAGGCGCAGCAGCAACAGCACTGACTGCAGCGGCATCTACATCAAAACCGGCAGCCGTATTGCACAACTCGATAGCAGCATCTTGTTGTACATTGCTGTTGGTCGATGTATCTGATACAAACGACATTACCGTTGACCACAGGTTGTTTACGATGGTGACTAGTCGATTCGGTATAGATCGCGTAGCACCATCTCCGCAACCGGTAACGTTGTTGTCAGTAGGCTGCCGTTGCATGTTGAATTGTATTTGTTGCTATATAGGTGAGAGATAGCGACAGAGAGAAAAAATGCGAGAGAGGACTCAGACTGATTAATCGAGCTTTAAGTAGAGTTTTAAGTCAATAAAAATGTCTATGTGTTAACACAGTCTGGTAATTAACTGTCTATTTTGTACAGTGTGCATTTGATAAATCGAGCGCGCATGTACCAGGAGTTCTATAGCTAGTATAATGGATTGGAATCTCGCTTTACTTCTAAATGCAATACTATGTGCAAATATAGAATACAACTGACTAACAGACAATTGTCTATGGTCCAATATACGATAATTCCACTCCAGAGTCTGTATATTACAGCATTCCATGAGTGTATGCGCCCTGTATAGGAAACTTGTGTCTATGGTTTGAATGGAAATTTCAATCGTTTCCAAGTACAGTTTAAATTTGACGATCAATTGAAACAGTATGGCTGCACTTATATACTGAATCAATCAATCAATTAATGTTGTCTATACCTTTAACTGATTTACTAATGCCTACAAGAGTGCATAGTTTGAACCAAAAGCTAGTTTGCGGTTTCCCCGGACAGATTATCATAGAAAGAAATCAACTTGATATTCCCAAAGACGGATTAGCGGAGAAGGGACAGTTTGCGGTTTCCTCAGGCAGATTTTCCAAGATAGAAATGTCAGGCTTTCCATTTCGTTGGGGAGTAAAGAAAGACAGCAAGCATCCCCCCGATAGCAAGCATCCACCCCAGATAGCAAGCATTCCCCAGACAGCAAGCATTCCCCAGAACACTGCTGAACACCCCAGTGTTAGGGTTAGAGTTAGTGTCTGGGGAGTTAGTTACAGTTTGCGCTTTCCCCAGAAATATTTTCCAAGAAAACTGAATGCACTTTTATTGGACATAATGGCAGTGCGATGAGACAATCCTGAGACAGACAGACAGACAGACAGACAGACAGACAGACAGACAGACAGACAGACAGACAGACAGACAGACAGACTGACTGACTGACTGGCAGACATTAGAAACCAACATGATGTTCCCCAGACAGATTTTCCAAGAAATCTATATGCACTTTCCAAAGACAGATTGGCCGTGAGACAGTTTGGGCAAACAGCAGCATACGTTTTATTAGATAGACGAAATGAAATAAAAAAATTTTTTTCGGCGCGAAAATTTTCTAAGTCAAAATAATTTTGACACTTAGAGAAATTTCACATTTCTCGAGAGCGTCCCCAAGAATTAAACTAGGGTTAGGGTTAGGGTTAGTGTATTGTTAGGGTATTGTTATGGTTAGGGTATTGTTACTATAAATAGCGTTTATGTTACTATTTATATTAAACTAGGGTTAGGGTTAGTGTATTGTTAGGGTATTGTTACTATAAATATCGTTTATGTTACTATAAATAGACAGTACAAACGGTCATCAGCATCAGCATGGTCATCATCATCATCATCATATTTATAGATGGTTATTACTATATATAGCCGACTAATATATATATTTATAGATGGTTGCTACTATATATAGCCGACTATTATATATTTATAGATGGTTTTTACTATATATAGCCGCGTTAGTCTATTTATATCGCTTAATTACTATAATTAGTAGTCTATGTTACTAATTATGGATGTTGTTACTAAAAATATAATTGCATACTCGTCCCTAAGAGATATTTGACCTTACACTCGCTAATATTTACTACTAGTTGTCTATGTGTCTAACCTATCGTATATATCATCAACTCGTCTCTATATCTCTTAGGGACGAGTATGCAATTATATTTTTAGTAACAACATCCATAATTAGTAACATAAACGCTATTTATAGTAATAAAGCGATATAAATAGACTAACGCGGCTATATATAGTAAAAACCATCTATAAATATATAATAGTCGGCTATATATAGTAGCAACCATCTATAAATATATATATTAGTCGGCTACATATGGTAACAACCATCTATAAATAGACAGACACACACATAATAACGAATGGAGAGCTAAAATCTTGTAGCCAATTATAGTAACAGTTGCTAATAATAGAATCGATATCTCTTACCCCTACATCCATCACTTTGTTTGAATGGAGGGATGGATAGACAAATGGATGCTAACCGACACTAGTTAGTACTTTAGTCTATGGTAATCTATCTATCTATGTTAGATAGTTTATGTTTGTCTCTTCTGTTTCTTCTAATACTGCTGCTGTTAATCAAACCAACCGGCTGGCTGGCTGGCTGGCTGACTGTCTGACTGACTAAACAATAAACACTAGTAGTACTCATATAGCATACCGATTGACTAACTGACTAACTAACTAACTAACCCACCCAATCTACCCATTACCTATTACTATCATTATTCACAACACCAAACCCAACCACTTACCTGTCACAGCCGAGTTTTTTTTCTGGGGTACCGCTGCGCTAGCTCGAGAAATGTGAAATTTCTCTAAGTGTCAAAATTATTTTGACTTAGAAAATTTTTCGCATAAATTTTTTTTTCTCTATTAGGATGCCTGCTGTATGAGGGATGCCTACTATCTGGGGATGCCTGCTGTATGAGGGATGCCTACTATCTGGGGATGCCTACTATCTGGGGGGTGCTTGCTATCTGGGGGATGCTTACCATCTGGGGGGTGCTTACTATCTGGGGGATGCTTACTATCTGGGGGATGCTTACTATCTGGGGGATGCTTACTATCTGGGGGATGCTTACTATCTGGGGGATGAATCTTCTTCTTCATACTAATCTGTATGGGGAACCGCGGTGTGATATCTTGGAAACTCTGCGTGGATAAACTGCAAGTAGTATACTGTGTAAACAAACGAATCGTGTGACTATGTTTACAGTATCGAGGTCGTGGAATCGCAGTAGCAACGCACTAGCAGCAATAACAAGTATTGTATCGATTCACTGATGCTTAGTATGATATATATTCCAATGGATTTATTTGTAGCGGATTTGCCGCCTTTGCCGCCACCGACTGCAGCCTGTTGGTGAAACGTGAGAAGCAATTATCGATTTGGAGAGAATTGTCACCAAGCTGACTCGCTGGCACGCGTGAGAGCGCAATAGACTGTGAGTGGGCATGGGACGTGGCGTAACGCTACACCATCGCGCGCAGCGTCTGTTGTTGTTGCTGTTAGAATGAGCGACTGAGCTGTAGAAAAAAAAAACAACCTCGATCTAAGACTTGGCGTGAGATGGTGTGGGGTATCGCTACACCATCGCGCAGCGCCTGATGCTGATGTTGCTAGAATGAGAGGCCTAGTTGACGGATAGCAGTTGCCGTGCAGCCTAAAGTTTCTTTGGTTTCTTTGGTAGCGATACAAATGAAGAAACTTAGATAGATAGACAGATAGACAGACAGACAGATAGATAGATAGATAGATAGATAGATAGATAGATAGATAGATAGATAGATAGATAGATAGATAGATAGCTAGGCATACAGACAGACATACAGACACGATGACGTATAGTCTGATGGATAGACAGTTCGATTAACCGACTGTCTTGTAGATAAACTGTTGGTCTGTAACGCGTAAACATTCAAATAAAAAAACATTGAAATGCTCGAAATACATTCGGATGCGTTTGTATAATTAATGAGTTGAATTAGGCGATTTCGAATATGTAGTTCGGCCAGACGATCGTGTAATTATCGATTTCCTGCGTGATTAACAACAACATAACAACAACAGAGTACGCTGCCAGTTCGCAAAATCAGCGTCAGATGGCGCGCTTCGAAACTTGGGCGCGAACACAGGCCGCACCGCCGACAGAGTCCGGGGCGCCGGCGTCAGCCATCAGACAGTCGACATAGCGCCGAGTCCTCGTCTGTCCCCGTCGGTATGGTGCCTGCAACGTAAGTAGCAACACCGCCTGCACCGGCTCCGGACAGTAGGCCTCGGCGCGGATGACGTGGCCTGACAGCTGGAGTCGCCGACGGCGCAGCAGATCGCTAGGACGGGCCAGGGCCTCGGACTGCATACGAGGTCAAAACCCCACCACTAAAGCACGAAGGGGGGGATTAAAACATCAATGTGTTAAGACATAGGAGTACATCAACCAAGTACACCAATCAATTGCGTCAGCCATGTACAATAGCCAAATGCACCGACCAAATGCGCCAGTCAAATGCGCCGACCAAATGCGTCAGCCAAATGCGCCGAGTTCTCATTGGCTTGTCTAACATATTGACCAAATTCGCTGACCAAATGCGCCGGCTTCTCATTGGCTTGTCTAACATATAGACCAAATGCGCCGACCAAATGCGCCGACCAAATGCGCCGACCAAATGCGCCGGCTTCTGATTGGCTTGTCTAACATATTGACCAAATGCGCCGACCAAATGCGCCGACCAAATGCGCCGGCTTCTCATTGGCTTGTCTAACATATAGACCAAATGCGCCGACCAAATGCGCCGACCAAATGCGCCGACCAAATGCGCCGGCTTCTGATTGGCTTGTCTAACATATTGACCAAATGCGCCGACCAAATGCGCCGGCTTCTCATTGGCTTGTCTAACATATAGACCAAATGCGCCGACCAAATGCGCCGACCAAATGCGCCGGCTTCTGATTGGCTTGTCTAACATATTGACCAAATGCGCCGACCAAATGCGCCGGCTTCTCATTGGCTTGTCTAACATATAGACCAAATGCGCCGACCAAATGCGCCGACCAAATGCGCCGGCTTCTGATTGGCTTGTCTAACATATTGACCAAATGCGCCGACCAAATGCGCCGGCTTCTCATTGGCTTGTCTAACATATAGACCAAATGCGCCGACCAAATGCGCCGACCAAATGCGCCGGCTTCTGATTGGCTTGTCTAACATATTGACCAAATGCGCCGACCAAATGCGCCGACCAAATGCGCCGGCTTCTGATTGGCTTGTCTAACATATTGACCAAATGCGCCGACCAAATGCGCCGGCTTCTCATTGGCTTGTCTAACATATAGACCAAATGCGCCGACCAAATGCGCCGACCAAATGCGTCAGCCAAATGCGCCAACTGCTGCCAACTGCGCCGACCAAATGCGCCGATGAGTTCTTGTCTATGGCTTGTATATGTGCATAGGGGAAATCTGTCACGCTAGTGCTGCATGATAAATGTTCATATATTCTATGGTCTATGGGCTAGGGAAATCCTATTAGGCGAGGGGAATCCGAAATATAGTCGGCGCATTTGGTCGGCGCAGTTGGCAGCAGTCGGCGCAATTGGCGGCTACAATTTTGTCGATGGCTAAACTTGCTTCGACCGGTGGCAGAATGAACAGAATGTTTTGAACTGGGTTTTGTTTTTATTGATGTTCCGTAAGTGTTGACCCAGTCTGAATTGTCTAAATTGAATTTTCGCTAGTTTTCTTAGAACTGGACTTTGATCATAATAGAACGCGAAAAGGTGTACTAGTTGGCTTTTATCTTGCTTCGAGGGTGGATTAAAATTTGCTTGATTTTATCTACAATTTCTCACCAGTGGTAGACTGATAAGAGCTTCGTAAAATTGGATTCAGCACCTCTGCCACACAAAATTGTATCTGGTTATTCGATGGTTGATGAGTGGTGAAAAACAGTGCTTTGTAAAATAGAGATAGAAAAATACCACTGGTTCGCTGGCTATTTACCAGTGGTAAGTGCTTCGTAAAATTGGTCCCTGGTGTTGCCTTTGAGTCATATCTATGATTCATGGCACAAAAATAAACACAGTGAGACCTAGAAGCAGTCTAACAGTAACTGGGCTTCGAATTAATTAAACGAGTCAAGTTTAAAAATTTTTAATCTACAGTGAAACAAAAAATTTTAGTGAAAAGCACAAGCAATGGCAGCTATTGATTGTTACGTCAAAAATTTACAGTTTTTAAATTTAGTATAAGTTTTATTTTCATGAACAGAATAAAGGGGTAAAGTCTGTTAACGTGCAGCTGCGCAAATCCAAATCTGGTCACTGGCCAGCCGTGTGCTCGATGACCACGAACACACACGTGTAGCCTAATACATGTACTACTTTGTAAAATTTAACGAATATTCATGTCCCAACCCCCTTTGCAAAATTTGCAAATAATCATCGTTCCAATGTCCTCTTTGTAAAGTTGAATGAATATTCATCTCTCCTCGTCCCCCTTTGTAAAATTTAATTAATATTTATCTTTCCCTACCGGCCCACCCCATGGCCTTTGTAACATTTGGCAAATATTAATCTCCGCCCATAGGCCTACCCCCTTTGCAAATTTGGGGAATATCCACCTCCCATCCCCCTTTGTAAAATTAGCGATATTTCGCCATTTATGGCGCATGACCAAGATAGCCACACTAAGATGACCACAGCTCTAAATGTCTTAATAAGATAATAAGAAACCTGAGGTCTATATATTTAATTTATTTCCTATTGGTAGCAATTTTTATTAGGTATAGATCTTCAAGTCTTAGAGAGATAGATGCTATTATAATGGAATTATATAAGTCTAGTATAAAAGATACCTTATTGCATATTTATTACATTTTTTGAATATTATTATCATTAGCAATGATTTCTTGATAAACAAATAATAATAGATTTGATAGATATAATGATAGAGGCCTAGGCCTAGGGAATAAATTGGCATACAAATTCAAAAAGATTATATATAAAGTTTTTATATTAGGCATTTGTTATTTGTCCAGTTAAATTGCTAACACAAATATCTATTTGTTTCAAATATTCTATATTTTTAAGATATTTTCTTGTATACTGATTCATATTTTGTTGTTTACTACTAGTGTTAAAAATGCAGTGGGCTCATTCCATATAAGATGAACATTTTTGGAAAATAGAAAAAAGTAAATATTTTTGCTTGCCATTGCCTTATCAGCCAATTTTTTCACCAAATGTTTTTATGTGTAATATCTACAATCTAAGAATAAATAAATGATAAAATGTTGGATTAGTATGTTATCAAGTGGCAAAAAGTCATTTTTGTAAAAATTTGGACATTTTTCTAAGCAAAAGACATCATTAAGTTTGTGTACCTTTTAAAAACAAATAGAAAGCTTTGGAAGGTTGAAACAAACTATAGATAAAAGTATAGTACTTGCATCATCAGATAAAAGTATTGGTGACCAAATAATCTATTATATTTTTAATATATTGGTACCTCAAAGTTACTGAATTGACAGAAAAAAATATGTTACGACCATAATGTTACGACCATAAGGCTGCCTTTTTTTGTATCTTTGTTGCCTTTTGAGTTTATATATTCTACAAAAAGAGTATGATTACTGAAGATGTTGTTAGTCAAATTTTTAAAAATGTATTGCAAAATATAAAAAATAAAAAATGTTATAAGACTTTTACCTTTTAGTTTCTATATGTCAAAAATCCTGTTGTTACGACCATAAGTGCCATTCAAGGTTTAATAGCATCTATACTAATGATGATATCTACATGAAACTCTATAAAAATATTCTTGGCAAAATTATCTTTCATTTAAATATTGGTTTAGTATATTCTATTATTATATTTCATTTTATAAGTAAAAATAGTCTGTCATGTTATGACCTCATTTTATATGGAATGAGCCAGTGTATTCAATTTGGCATAATTTGGTATATATAGGATATATACCAGTATAAAATAATAATCAAGATACAAGTAAGAAATCTTTGAAGTCTAGGAATATTCACCCTTGTATTCACCCTTGTAAAAAAAGATATTTTAGCATTATTAATTTAACTAGACAAATAACAAAATGCCTATTTGTTTGGTATTAACTGGATAAATAAGAAAGCATAGCCATTATCTAGTAACTGGACAAATAACCATATTGCTATTTGTCCAGTCACCGGACAAATAACAACTGTCTTTATATTATAGGTAATTATTAGATTCAAACCTTAGATCTATTATTGTATGGTATTCATACATGCGCAACAGTCGGCCGAGTCGGCCGATCCGGCCGACCGATTTGGCAGCCAATCAAGGAAGTCGCAAAAATGCCCATCCGAAAAAATACCAAAGTAGTATTACTAAGTAGCTGACGAGGCATTTTGACCTAATAAGACAGTCATAGTTACTCCTGCCGTTTACCCAAACTTGCGTTAATTTTGCGTATGGTTTTTTTAATTACATGTAAGTCGCATTTTGGCCAAAAACTACGTCGCATTTTTGTTAAAACTAAGTCGCATGGCCGACTGAATTTTGGAGGTTGCGCATGTATGATGGTATTACTAATATTTATAAATATGATTGATTAAAAATAATAATTAGTATAACAATAGGTATTAAGTTGCATATTAATAGTGAAAAAAGAAAAGATATGATAATAAAGATTCAATGTTGTGTAGAGGTCAGACAGGATCCCGATCCCGATCCAGAAATCTCGGGATCCCGAGGAAAATTGAATTCCCGCGGGACCAGAATCCTGACTCTAAAAAACTCAAGATTTGGGAACAGGTCTTTCAATTAATAATTTATAGATTTAGTGATTACTTGAAGGTATTTTGCTTTAACTTGTACTCGTTACATTATTTACTTTGTTGGTTACAAAACTTCATATCAATTTTGTTGTGTTTTACTTCTTGATCTTGACAATAATTTCTCAATTTTGTTTAACTTTACATGGACAATACACTAAAAGACCTGATCCTGATTCCCGAATCCCAATCCTGATCCCGAGAAAAAAATTATTCCCGATCCCGATCCCACCCAAAGATTTCAATCCCGTCCAACCTCTAATGTTGTGGCTATCTTGGTGTATGGCTATCTGATTCTTGGTCTTATACTATATAGAAAGGGACTTGGTCACTGCTGCTTGTTTACTTAATTATATGACCTTCTATGAGTATTTAACTGGAGTCAATAAGCATTAGCACAATATTGGATTGTAATATAGTAGAAAATCATATCACCAATGAAAATAGTCATAATAGAACAAAGCTATTAAGGTACAAAAGCCATTGTAAAAATGCATTCAAATGTTCACAATGTTGTAATAGTTTGCTTAAAAGTAATCATATAATAAAGCAAAAGCTAAAAAGGAGCATTTTTGTAGCTCAACATATTCAACACTAGTTCTAAATAAATTTCTTGTAAAAAATGACAGTAAGTATAATTTTCACTCATTTTTACTTTCTGGACTAAGGTGGTTTGATTAGGTTCCATAATATAATATAGCATTTTTATTATAAAAAGAAGTAACTTTTAGTAAGTTATTAGCAAGTTAAAAAGCCACAACAAATAAATGACATAATTTGTTTAAAATGTTATTAGCACAGGCCTTGATTAAATGTTCCCTGGCACTTAAAAATGCTGCATGGGTACATGTCCTTATAAATTTCAACCTATTGGACAATTTATTTTACAATTAATTTATATTTCTTGCTAGTAAAGTTGGTCATAAGTTAAAATAATAAAGTTGTCTTTTTCAATTCAAAATTTAAGATAATGTTTTTTAATGTTTTTTGTAATGAGTTAACAAGCTAACAAAGGAAAAACATTTAAAAACTGCTTGATAGAATTATCATTCAGTCATTTTATTAATATGTAACATTTTTCATAGAATATCTTATATAAAATAAATTAAAAAGTAAAGAGTGGCAATTCTGGCTAGTTATAATTGCTTTAATCCAAATTCATGCTTTCAGCTTTCAATTTGTCATGATCAAAATTAATGCAAGGGAAATCGGCAAGAATCCAATCAATTCTAGGCATTTCTAATAGAAACAAGCATCTATGCTACCTTAAAAGTTGCCTTAATGTAATGTTGCCAAGCTTTTTCTACAAAGTATAGGCAACTTGCAAAATTGTCAAACCTCTCGAAATTAAGCCACTACTCTTACCACTTTGACATTTGTCAAACTTCTTTGGAGCAAAGATCTTCCTCTTAAAGCCTCTGTTGGAGATTACAAAGTTTAATGGCCTGAATTGTGTGACATACATATCCTAAGGCAGATTGTTAAAAGTAGATGAGCTTGGGTACTTGACACTTTCAAAGTCAAGTGGTGCTTTGAGATGGTCCTGGTTGTTTTTTTATGTGTCTTGCTGCTAGCCAAACTTTTGTTAAATATACTTTTTAGATAAGCTGCCATGTTTTATCCCCTCGAGGTTAGCAGATAATGCAAGAAAAACTCACAATTGCAAGCTTGCATATGCAAAAATTTTATTGTCCCCTCCTTTGTTGCTGGGATGTAACTTGGTTTGCTTTGTATATTTTGAGAATGCACTTGGCATCTATATAGAAAATGCAAAGGTTTTATCAGTCACTTAAATGCATATAATTGACAATAAAAGACTAACCAAAAAACTGCAAAAGGAATTGCTATTTCCTAAAAAGAGAAGCAGTGAAATGAATAATAGGAAGCATAAAAAAAAATGAAAATACTTATTTTGGCTACATTGCCAGACATGCCTTCTTGGTAATGCAAAGTCTGCTTGGAGCTATTGACTTTCTATCAGCCAAAATCCTAGAATGAACTATAATTTTTTTTTCAATAAAATACTAAATTACCAACACAACATAGAAATGTAGAGATTACAAGAAAGCTGTGATTTGCTTACTAATTTTGAACACAAGAACAAGGTTACAGTTACTACAGACAAAATTTAGGAAGTCCTGGCAATTCCTCTTAATCATCTCTTTAGTTTGCTTTGTTATTAAGCATAACTTTGACTAGAATTGTTCAATAGCCTTGCCATCAGTTAATCCAGCACCTTTGGTGGTGTGGATACCAGACTTCAATTGGCAGGCAGCTGTGTGATCATAGGTGTGAAATGCAGGCATAGCAAACTGAAGTCGCTTGTCTTGGTGAAAGTGTCTTGATAGCTTACAAGCCACATTGTAACTTATGACAGCTTTGCAGCTTGATGGAAGCCTATTCAAGAAGTTATAGACCATCAACTTTGCATAATTAAGTCTAAAAAGGCAAGACATCAACTGTCTCCCAGCTGTCTTCAAAGCACTGGACCTACTTGTTAACCATGGTTTTTGATGGTGCACATTCACTATACATTGCTTGTACCTCACAAAGAATTTCCACTTGTCGCTTCCCTTGCTTTCACAAAAAACCAAATAATGCTCAGCTTTTTACTTCTTTGTTATTCAGCATAGTGAAAAAATTAGTGTGCAACTAAAAGCACTGCAAGAAGGAAATGCCTGGCTTAAACAATACCACTCTTGCTTTAAAACATTCAGGATATGATATTTGTCTATGGTATAAAGTTTTGAGACAAAGTAGAGACTCAAAAAAAGATATGCATGTTTGATTGCAGACTTTCTAAGCAACCCTTATACCTAAAAATAAATTTTATAATTCTTCTAATGTTAATATAATGCTCAGTAGCTTTGCTTTTAAATGCGATAACTTTGTTTTACTTTGATAAGTGCAATATTCAACATTTCCAAATGAATTCATGCAAGTTTTTTAAACAAATTAAAGCTCTGCACACATAAACCTTTTGGAGTTGCACAAGTTTGCTAGTCATATATGCACAAATGCACAAGTTTTTGTCAGTGTATATGGAATGCAATTACAATTTTTTTACAAAAATTCTATCTTGGCCCATAAGTCTTGACATCTTAAAACCCCCCTTTTAACTTTTGACATCTTAACAATTCTCTTTATAAGTCTTAAAATCTTAGCTATCCTCTATGAACCTTAAATCTTAGCAATTCCTGCTATAAGCTTTAAAATTTTAGCAAATTCCATTGTCCATCAGCCTTGATATCTTTCAATTCTCTCTTGTAAGCCTTAGTTAAGGCTTAATATCCCAGTAAGCCTTAACAATAGTCATAGCATTGTAGTACCCTTAAGACTTAATATTATAACAATCCCAAATGAATCTATTATGTTAAACATAAATTTTTTTGGCATGATGCTTCTTTTATGCTTTATACAGTGCTTCTTTTATGTATGACATGATGCATCAATATTAATTTCAACAAAAATGCTTGACTTAAAAGCATTGAATACTTTATATTGATATTAAAAAATAGCCTATAATCAGGAAAGTAGTCTTTGATTTCAATTAACTATTTGTTTAAAAGCTCTTTCTTTTGATTTGTTTTTTGGTCTTTTAGCTCTTAAATAAGGTTTTTTCTCTTTTTCTTGAAAAGTAGAATCATAGTATCAGGCTATCAAGTTTTAGTTGGCCAGAAAGTTTTTGTTCAGGGTAAAAAATAAAAGAAATATTGCAAGACGAAATGTCTGGGCTGTAGTATGGGGTGCAAAAACACCTTGTATTTTTGTTGATTCATTCTCACAGCCGATAATAAAGAGTTTTATTAATAATTGAAGTATGCAATGCAATGCATTTGAAGAGCCACAAATTTTTTATATTTGATTCTGAAAATATTTTTCCCCTTATTTAACGATTGCAGACATCCACCGCTGGCGCCATTTCGTCGGCTACGCGTGGTCGCGGCAAGAAGCGAGCCGCCCAGCTGTCATCAGCCTGTCAGTCAGCGCTGCCGCACCCGACCCTGCCAGCTACGGTGGCTGCAGCCGCCGTCGCTGCCGCTATCGACGCCGATGCCGAACTTGTTCACATCGACTCCAACGGAAGCTGTTTTGTCGCGCTGCTCTCCGACGCCGACACTCGCAATCTTGTTGGCGACATTCTGCGCGACTTGGTCGACAAATCGGCGTCGACTGACCGACAGTCTTTGCCTCAGCCTCCGCCAGGCATCCTGGCCTGCGGAGTCTGGCGCGACGCTGATGCAGACGCAGTGGTTGCCAGGTTCTTTCGCTGCAGCGGCGGCGGCGCCTCCTGCGTCGACTCTGGCTTGAAGCGGCGCGATCCCGACGCTTGGCTGCCCCTGCCCAACTGGCTGGCCGGCGTGCCGCGGCTCGCCTACCGCCTGGCCATCCCGGCCTGCCCGCCCGACCTGGCCGCCGCCCTGCTGGGTAGTCGGCGAGTCCGGCTGAAGCTGACCGGCTTCCGGGTTAGCGGCGACGCCAGTTTGGAATCTTCGCGGCACAGCGTGCAGGGCGTCAGCATTGCGGACACCGGCTGCGATCTGCTCAGCCTGCTGCAGTGCTGGCCTGTCATTGTCGATCTCATCGAGCGCGTTGGACTGTCGAATGCTGACCCGGTGCCCTGGCCTGATGTCGACGGCGTCACCTGCAGGCTGTACATGTCATCTGACAACTGCTACTGTCTGCGGCTGCCGCACGGCCTGACCAACTCGGCCAAGCTCGGACAGCTGATGGCCGCTGCCTACGCTGGCCCTGTGCCGCCGGCCCTGGAGCCGAGTCTGCAGGCCTTCAGGCGGCGCCTCGCTCCCGGCCAGCTTTGCGTCTGCCGGCATCATCTGGCGCTCAGCCAAAACCCAGTGTCTCAAGGCTACCTGCGCTGCTTAGTGAAACTCCAGGCCTCAAGCGACTCAGACGTGGTCACCCTGACGCACGTGGACTCCGGTAGGACCATTCGGAATCGCCCGCCTTTTGGGGAAATTTTCCCGCCGCCGCTCCGCTCAGTCTGTCCGGAGTTCTACACCGCCCCCGCCAGCTCCGTGCCTTGCCTGGCTGTTGACGAGCCCGACCCGGCGTCTCTAGTCGGACAGAACTTGCTGGTGCATCGCGTGCTGTCATCGTCCTCCGCCGCTGAGCCGCCGCCGTGGCGCGTTCGCCTGTCAGCGGTCAGTCCGCGGCGTCCGCCGAACGCCGTTGCCGCTTCCGCGGACGCCTCTGCCGCCGACGTCGCCGCAGCCGCCTCCGTCGCCGATTCAATGAGCGGCTACGCCAGGCAGATTCCGCTAGTAAATCGGGTTTCCGGCCGGGCCGCCTGTCGCCTGCTGCGCGCCGACCGCCTGCCCCGTCTGACTGTCCAGCTGGACGCTGACGCCAGTGCTGCCGTTGAACTGGCCGAGTGTTTGGCCAAAATTCCGGCTCCGGATTGCGGCACCAACTGTCCAGCGATTGGCCGGGACCATTACGCCAACGGTTCGTCCTGTCTGGCCTGGCATGATGGCGCCTGGGCGCGCGGACTTGTGCGCCAGCGTCTCATCAGCAAGCGCCATTGGCTGGTCCGCCTAGTCGATCTGGGCCTCACCGTGGCCGCTCCGCTGTCTCTGATGCGGCCGGCGCCAGCTAAACTGGTCAAACTGGCGCCTCCGCTGGCCTACAAGTGCTGCCTGGCCGGCGCTGTCCAGCGCTGTTCAGCTGCCCCGCTGAACAGCCTCGGACCGGCATTTGCGCTGTCGACCCTCGACCAGGAGTCTAGCTTGAATAATTCGGCGCCGCCGCTGGTTGAGCTCTTTCTGCTGCCGGACGGTGTTCAGCCGGTCTTGCCGCTGCTCTCCCTCACCGGTCCGCGCTGCTCCAACAGCAGCAAGGCCGGGCTGAATAGTGCAGAGGAGCCAGATTTCGGCGATGTTGCCAGCCTGTTTGCCGACTACCTGCCAACCGCTGTACCGGCTGGCGACCTGCCAGACTCCGATCCCGACGCCCGACTGTATCTGGAGGGTCCAAATTGTTTCGCCGCCGCGGTGCAAGCCGTGGAGTGGACCGGACAGCCGGATGGCAGCGTGTCGCGCCTGTTTCTCAGCCTGCTGCCGGCGTCTCGGGCGGAAGCGGCCGACCGTCTTGGCTGGGCTCTGGCCGCGGCCGTCGACGAGGACGAAGCCGCCCGGACTGCCGAATTCGAGGCCCGGCTGGCGCTGGCCGAGGCTGAAACCGAAGCCTTGGCCGACTTGGCCGAAGAAGAGTCCGCGATGGTAGCGGAAGCTGAAGACGAAGCCAGAGTAGACGAAGTTGAAGCTCAAGATGAGGCAGACTTTGATGAACTGGAGCTCGAGGAAGATGCAGAAGCAGACGCGATGCTGGACGCCTTGGATGAGGCGGAAGCGGAACAGTTCGATGCGGAGCAGGAAGCTGAGGCGGATCGATTAGATGCAGATGAAGACATGGATGATGAGGCGACAGGATATTTAATTGACGAGTGCGGAGCAGAAAGCGACGGAGAATGTGAGCCAGCTCGAGTCGGGGCTGAAAAGCAGACGACTGAATTAGTTGACAAGCACAGGAATGGCCATGCTTCCATTGACGTCTCTGAAGGAGAAGAGAAAGCCGGGACCGATGCAGAAGAAGCTGGAAATGATGCGGCTGAAGACGATGAAGCTGCCAGTGCTGAAGAAAATGTTGAAAGACTGGCGAAAGATTTCAGCGATGAATGTTTGGGTGCTGAGGAAGTTGGTTCCGAAGAGAATGCTCAAAGTTTGGGGGAAGCTGGAGTTGATGAGGAGGCTTGTGCTGAAGAGAGTGCTCAGGTTTCTGAGGAAGCTGTAGACTATGAGGAGTCAGATGCCAACGAGAATGCTCAGAGCTCGAAAGAAACTGCTGGAGAAGATGAAGAGCTTGTTGCTGAAGAGAGTGCTCAGGTTTCTGAGGAAGCTGTAGACTATGAGGAGTCAGATGCCAACGAGAATGCTCAGAGCTCGAGAGAAACTGCTGGAGAAGATGAAGAGCTTGTTGCTGAAGAGAGTGCTCAGTTTTCTGAAGGAGCTGTAGACTATGAGGAGTCAGATGCCAACGAGAATGCTCAGAGCTCGAGAGAAACTGCTGGAGAAGATGAAGAGCTTGTTGCTGAAGAGAGAGCTCAGGTTTCTGAGGAAGCTGTAGACTATGAGGAGTCAGCTGCCAACGAGAATGCTCAGAGCTCGAGAGAAACTGCTGGAGAAGATGATGAGCTTGTTGCTGAAGAGAGTGATCGGGGTTTGGAGGAAGCTGGAGATGATCAGGAAGCTCTGATGAAGAAGGATGATCCAGCCGAGACCAATGGTAAAGAAGCTTCAGTTAAAGATGAAGCTGAGACTAATTGTGAAATCGGCTCGGCCGATGAAGGCTGGACTGATGGAGACAATGATAGCCCAGATGAAGTGTCTTTTGACTCTTTCGAAAGAAATCTGAGACAGATCATCAAGTCGAAGCTGAAGAAGCTGAACAAATCCAAGAACTGGCGCCTCTGCCAGCGGAGAATCTTCAACGCGAGTGCCAAATCCAAGTTTGAATTCGAGACTAAAAGTGAAGCTGAAAGCGAACTTGCCGGAGATGAAGAAGTTAACCAGCCCGCTTCTGTTAGCCTCAGTGACCCAAATTCGAAGTCGGGGAGCTCTGTTCAGTTTGTGCGAGCCAGCGATCTCGCCCTGCCGACTGCAGCAGTGGATGAGCTCTGCCCCCTGCGCCCCGGCGACTTGTGCGTGGTCCGCTATCCAGCTGGTTCCGCGACGTGGCGCCGCGGCCAGGTGCTGCCGTGCAGGCCGGACCAGCCAGTCGGACAGGTGCGCCTCCTCCTTGTGGATGTCGGCATTGTCCGCCTGCTTCCGGCTGGCGATTGTCGCCGAGTCCGGCCGGAAATCGCTGCCCCGGCCGCCACGGCTGCGGCCGCCAGCCTGGCCTGTCTTCTCGCCTGCCGACCCGGCCGCGAGTTCCTGCTGCCGCTGGCTCGGTACCGCCTGGCCGTGTCGCCGGTTGTCCGGTTCCGCCGCAGCTGCCGGCCATGCAGCGGCCCGCTGCACCGCGTGGCCGTCCACCCGGCCGCTCTGCAGGCCATCAGCCGGCCGGCTCGCACTGTGTACACCAGCCAGCAGCTGCTGCGTCTGGCCAACAGCTCGGCCGCTCAATCTCGTCCGCCGCCAGTCTATCCATCGACGTCGTCCGGTTTCGTCTGTCCGGCCGGCTCGGACGAATTCATCCATCCGAGGGCGGACGAGTTTGGCCGGCAGTTTGCCAGCTTGCGCAAGGCGGCCAGGCAGCTGCTGCAGCTGAACATTGGCGTCCAGCTGAGCCGGCCACAGCCGGCCGGCCAGACCTGCCTGTTGGGTCTTCGCAGCAACGGATTCGCCTTGGAGGCCTACAGGGTCCGCCTGATCACCGACTGGACTGCCGCTGCGCCGCTGCAGCTGCTGCTGATCGACCTCGGCTGCTCCGTGCAGCTGCGCGACTTTGGCAATTGGAGCCTCTTTGTATTGCCGCCGCACCTGGCCAGCCTGGCGCCCCGCCTGGCTGTGCAGCGTCCTCAGTAGCCTACTGATAGTAGCATAGTAAGGAAATCCTACTGATAGTAGCATAATAAGGAAATCCTACTGATAGTAGCATAATAAGGAAATCCTACTGATAGTAGCATAATAAGGAAATCCTACTGATAGTAGCATAATAAGGAAATCCTACTGATAGTAGCATAGTAAGGAAATCCTACTGATAGTAGCATAGCAAGGAAATCCTACTGATAGTAGCATAGTAAGGAAATCCTACTGATAGTAGCATAGTAAGGAAATCCTACTGATAGTAGCATAGCAAGGAAATCCTACTGATAGTAGCATAATAAGGAAATCCTACTGATAGTAGCATAGTAAGGAAATCCTACTGATAGTAGCATAGCAAGGAAATCCTACTGATAGTAGCATAATAAGGACATCCTACTGATAGTAGCATAATAAGGAAATCCTACTGATAGTAGCATAGTAAGGAAATCCTACTGATAGTAGCATAGTAAGGAAATCCTACTGATAGTAGCATAGTAAGGAAATCCTACTGATAGTAGCATAATAAGGAAATCCTACTGATAGTAGCATAGTAAGGAAATCCTACTGATAGTAGCATAGTAAGGAAATCCTACTGATAGTAGCATAATAAGGAAATCCTACTGATAGTAGCATAGTAAGGAAATCCTACTGATAGTAGCATATTAAGGAAATCCTACTGATAGTAGCAGCATCAGGACATCCTACTGATAGTAGCATAGTAAGGAAAACATATTCGTTAGTTGTATTCAAGCTTGTTTTGTTTATTTTTTGTTTGAATACTTGTTCCTCCATATTACAGACGGAAGCCGGCATGGCGGTGCTGCAGTTGCGCATTTTCTCGTATCTCATTAAGGTTGTGCTCCGCTTGTAATATTGATATGATTAGTGCTTTGCCTCATTAGTCCTTATTCCCAAGCTTGTCATTAGAGTTTTAAGTGTCTGCCTGTTGTTTTTCCGCTGATTTTATTATGCTTGTTTTTATCGCATTAGAAACTGCATTTTCTTTAAACTCGCTTTTACCGGCAGTTTTTGGTTGTCTCTTGGTTTGAATTCGCAGGCCGGGTGCTTCGGCTGCTGAGCTGTCCAACTCTACAGCGTTTTTTAGAATCTCGATTTTCAAGGCGCACTAAAGCGCAGAATCCAGCTAAGAATCCCAATCCCAAAGGCTAAGAATCCCAAAGGCTAAGAATCCCAAAGGCTAAGAATCCCAAAGGCTAAGAATCCCAAAGGCTAAGAATCCCAAAGGCTAAGAATCCCAAAGGCTAAGAATCCCAAAGGCTAAGAATCCCAAAGGCTAGGAATCCCAAAGGCAAAGAATTCCTATCCCAAAGGCTAAGAATCCCAAAGGCTAAGAATCCCAGAGGCTAAGAATCCCAAAGGCTAAGAATCCCAGAGGCTAAGAATCCCAAAGGCTAAGAATCCCAGAGGCTAAGAATCCCAGAGGCTAAGAATCCCAGAGGCTAAGAATCCCAAAGGCTAAGAATCCCAGAGGCTAAGAATCCCAAAGGCTAGGAATCCCAAAGGCTAGGAATCCCAAAGGCTAGGAATCCCAAAGGCTAAGAATCCCAGAGGCTAAGAATCCCAAAGGCTAAGAATCCCAGAGGCTAAGAATCCCAGAGGCTAAGAATCCCAAAGGCTAAGAATCCCAGAGGCTAAGAATCCCAAAGGCTAGGAATCCCAAAGGCTAAGAATCCCAGAGGCTAAGAATCCCAGAGGCTAAGAATCCCAAAGGCTAAGAATCCCAGAGGCTAAGAATCCCAAAGGCTAAGAATCCCAGAGGCTAAGAATCCCAGAGGCTAAGAATCCCAGAGGCTAAGAATCCCAGAGGCTAAGAATCCCAGAGGCTAAGAATCCCAAAGGCTAAGAATCCCAGAGGCTAAGAATCCCAAAGGCTAGGAATCCCAAAGGCTAGGAATCCCAAAGGCTAGGAATCCCAAAGGCTAAGAATCCCAAAGGCTAAGAATCCCAGAGGCTAAGAATCCCAAAGGCTAAGAATCCCAGAGGCTAAGAATCCCAGAGGCTAAGAATCCCAAAGGCTAAGAATCCCAGAGGCTAAGAATCCCAAAGGCTAGGAATCCCAAAGGCTAAGAATCCCAGAGGCTAAGAATCCCAAAGGCTAGGAATCCCATAGGCTAAGAATCCCAGAGGCTAAGAATCCCAAAGGCTAAGAATCCCAAAGGCTAAGAATCCCAGAGGCTAAGAATCCCAGAGGCTAAGAATCCCAAAGGCTAGGAATCCCAAAGGCTAAGAATCCCAAAAGCTAAGAATCCCAAAGGCTAGGAATCCCAAAGGCAAAGAATTCCTATCCCAAAGGCTAAGAATCCCAAAGGCTAAGAATCCCAGAGGCTAAGAATCCCAAAGGCTAAGAATCCCAGAGGCTAAGAATCCCAGAGGCTAAGAATCCCAAAGGCTAGGAATCCCAAAGGCTAGGAATCCCATAGGCTAAGAATCCCAAAGGCTAAGAATCCCAAAGGCTAAGAATCCCAGAGGCTAAGAATCCCAGAGGCTAAGAATCCCAAAGGCTAAGAATCCCAAAGGCTAGGAATCCCAAAGGCTAAGAATTCCTATCCCAAAGGCTAAGAATCCCAAAGGCTAGGAATCCCAAAGGCTAGGAATCCCAAAGGCTAAGAATCCCAGAGGCTAAGAATCCCAAAGGCTAAGAATCCCAGAGGCTAAGAATCCCAGAGGCTAAGAATCCCAGAGGCTAAGAATCCCAAAGGCTAAGAATCCCAAAGGCTAAGAATCCCAAAGGCTAGGAATCCCAAAGGCTAAGAATTCCTATCCCAAAGGCTAAGAATCCCAAAGGCTAGGAATCCCAAAGGCTAGGAATCCCATAGGCTAAGAATCCCAGAGGCTAAGAATCCCAGAGGCTAAGAATCCCAAAGGCTAAGAATCCCAAAGGCTAAGAATCCCAGAGGCTAAGAATCCCATAGGCTAAGAATCCCAAAGGCTAGGAATCCCAAAGGCTAAGAACCCCAGTCCCAAAAGCTAAGAATCCCAAAAGTTAAGAATCCCAAAGGCTAAGAAACCCAATCCCAACGGCTAAGTGCCTTAGAACCTAAATATTTAGAACCTTATTCTCTAAAGAGTTCATAAATGTCTCATGTGCTTTTCAAACCTTGTCAAACCAAGGCCGGATCATAAGTGCACTTTGCTAATTTGTTACTTGGCTGCTCTGGTTTCTGCTTGTCGCGATTTTAAGCAATTTTTTATAAAAGTTTAAAAGCTACAGTTTATATCATAAAATTTGAAGATCTGTATTTCCCCCTAGTCTGTTCAGCAGGTTATTTGTTTCAACTTTTGCAGTTAATAAAAAAGTTAAACGCTCCCGGGTGTTCCGCGATGTTCTTTATAAATATTAATATCGTCCCGACTTCAGTTCTGACTTGTTTTCAATTAAACAGAAAGTCAAGGGCAGGATCGACTGCGAGTATGCGAGTATTAGACAGTCGCCTTGATGATTTTTTGTCTTTGATTTCAGCGCTAGGCAGTGGCAATTTTCTCGTCTGCTAGTTGCGAGGCTAATGATTCAGTTTTGCTGGATGGCCCCGCCTTCCTATTTGAGTCTCGCAGCTGAGTTCTCAGCATCTTCTCGCACTCTTCCCTTGTCCCGTCTGTTTTGTCAGCCAGCCTCGTGCGTCCGTCGCATGAAATTAGCGACTGACGCATTGAGGCATCGCGGACAGGCGTCCCAAGAGGTGGGCGGCCTGTCGCGGCTCTTAGCGCGGCATGATGATAGACTGCTTGCTCAGCATGCCCGATATCTTACTTGCTTGCTGCGTAGAAGATGAATGCCGCTCGCTCTGTCCATTTTTTCACTGCCAGCGCTTCGGCTAATTGGCCGGGCGGGCACTCAGGACTACTGGTCAGTGAGTCAGTGGCATCGCTTGGTGCACTTCTGCGATGGAAGTAACACAAATACAGGTTGATTAGTTGATTACGCATCAAGTTCCTCAGTTTGCTGTTGCTTTGGCGGCTAATTTTATATAAAAAGCAGTGCACAATTTAAAGACTAAAGCTGTAAGATTCCGATTGTAATGAAGTTAAAATACCAATGTCTGTCTCCACCACAGTCATCTGAGGTCAGTTTCCACCACAGTCATCTGAGGTCAGTCTCCACCACAATCATCTGAGGTCAGTCTCCACCACAGTCATCTGAGGTCAGTCTCCACCACAATCATCTGAGGTCAGTCTCAATCAGCCATCTGAGGTCAGTCTCAATCAGTCATCTGAGGTCAGTCTCAATCAGCCATCTGAGGTCTGTCTCCACCACAGTCATCTGAGGTCAGTCTCAATCAGCCATCTGAGGTCTGTCTCCACCACAGTCATCTGAGGTCAGTCTCCACCACATTCATCTGAGGTCTGTCTCAATCAGTCATCTTAGGTCAGTCTCAATCAGTCATCTGAGGTCAGTCTCAATCAGCCATCTGAAGTCAGTCTCAACCACAATCATCTGAGGTCAGTCTCAATCAGCCATCTGAAGTCAGTCTCAACCACAGTCATCTGAGGTCAGTCTCAATCAGCCATCTGAAGTCAGTCTCAACCACAGTCATCTGAGGTCAGTCTCAACCACAATCATCTGAGGTCAGTCTCAATCAGTCATCTTAGGTCAGTCTCAATCAGCCATCTAAGGTCAGTCTCAACCAGTCATCTTAGGTCAGTCGCAACCAGTCATCTTAGGTCAGTCTCAATCAGCCATCTGAGGTCGGTCTCAATCAGTCATCTGAGGTCAGTCTCAATCAGCCATCTGAGGTCAGTCTCAATCAGCCATCTGAGGTCAGTCTCAATCAGCCATCTGAGGTCAGTCTCAATCAGTCATCTTAGGTCAGTCTCAATCAGCCATCTGAGGTCAGTCTCAACCACAGTCATCTTAGGTCAGTCTCAATCAGCCATCTGAGGTCAGTCTCAACCACAGTCATCTGAGGTCAGTCTCAATCAGTCATCTGAGGTCAGTCTCAACCACAGCCATCTGAGGTCGGTCTCAATCAGCCATCTAAGGTCAGTCTCAATCAGTCATCTGAGGTCAGTCTCAATCAGCCATCTGAGGTCGGTCTCAACCACAGTCATCTGAGGTCAGTCTCAATCAGCCATCTGAGGTCAGTCTCAATCAGCCATCTGAAGTCAGTCTCAACCACAGTCATCTGAGGTCAGTTTCTGCTAGAGGTGGCTGTTTGCTCAACACAAAGCATCAATAAAAGGTGTTATCTTTGCAATGGATCAACGAAATATTGGTACAATATACATGTATTTTCAAAAAAGAATGACGGACAAAATATTCAAAATTTTGCGCTCTCATGCGCAGAATGTTTCTAAATAGGAATTTTTTCTGTTGCAACAGTGTTACTAACAGTATAAGAATTGTCATATGACACTCGATAAAATCCAAGTTAATCATCAGCTGAGGCAAGTATGACTTCTCCCGGGAATTCAGCGGTTCAACAGTTCTCTTTGTCCTTTTCTTCCACGCTTCCCTCTTGAATAACGCCGGCCAGCGACGGAGGTCGCTGGTTCGAGCGCCGACTGTCAGAAGCGACACCGGTGGTTTGCAGCTGATGCACAATGGCGCGGTGCTCGTTGAGCAGCTGGACGAATTCGCGGCGCCTGTGCGCGGCCGACAATCGGATGATGTCGGCTGCCAGCTCGGAGTTGCGCCTGCGGCTGATGCGGTCAGAGATACTGGAGCCGCTGCGCTGGGAACCCGCTGGGAGTTTTCGGGAGAATTGGGAGAAAATCAGTTAGTAGCTGCTCGTGTTTACTGTAGCGAATAAGTCGACCCGCAATCAGCGTGGCGGGAGGCAGGTAGGCCCATTCCGCTGGCCCCTCCCTGATCACCTGCTCCACAGGGGCTTACCCAAAGCATCCATCAGTGTCGATACTTCAGCTTCATCCAAGTAATACACGTACAGATAGCACAAATACCAAAGACAATACCGGAACCTTAGCTCGGGGATACAATGCTATGGACAGCAAAATTCGCTATCTAAACAGATTAAGGGTCTTGGTGAGACAACAAAGTGGGTGGAAACCTCTATGGTTACTTAAGGGAATCTTTAGTAATATGCTTATGACCTCTAAGCCTAACTCTATGGAATAAGTTCACAAAACCCGGAACAATTAGAGAGAAGAGCTTGGGGGGAGAATGTTCCAATCAGAACCTTAGACACACCCCTCATCCAATCAGAACCTTAGACACCCCTCATCCAATCAGAACCTTAGACACACCCCTCATCTGAGGTCAGTCTCAATCAGCCATCTGAAGTCAGTCTCAACCACAATCATCTGAGGTCAGTCTCAATCAGCCATCTGAAGTCAGTCTCAACCACAGTCATCTGAGGTCAGTCTCAATCAGCCATCTGAAGTCAGTCTCAACCACAGTCATCTGAGGTCAGTCTCAACCACAATCATCTGAGGTCAGTCTCAATCAGTCATCTTAGGTCAGTCTCAATCAGCCATCTAAGGTCAGTCTCAACCAGTCATCTTAGGTCAGTCGCAACCAGTCATCTTAGGTCAGTCTCAATCAGCCATCTGAGGTCGGTCTCAATCAGTCATCTGAGGTCAGTCTCAATCAGCCATCTGAGGTCAGTCTCAATCAGCCATCTGAGGTCAGTCTCAATCAGCCATCTGAGGTCAGTCTCAATCAGTCATCTTAGGTCAGTCTCAATCAGCCATCTGAGGTCAGTCTCAACCACAGTCATCTTAGGTCAGTCTCAATCAGCCATCTGAGGTCGGTCTCAACCACAGTCATCTGAGGTCAGTCTCAATCAGCCATCTGAGGTCAGTCTCAACCACAGTCATCTGAGGTCAGTCTCAATCAGTCATCTGAGGTCAGTCTCAACCACAGCCATCTGAGGTCGGTCTCAATCAGCCATCTAAGGTCAGTCTCAATCAGTCATCTGAGGTCAGTCTCAATCAGCCATCTGAGGTCGGTCTCAACCACAGTCATCTGAGGTCAGTCTCAATCAGCCATCTGAGGTCAGTCTCAATCAGCCATCTGAAGTCAGTCTCAACCACAGTCATCTGAGGTCAGTTTCTGCTAGAGGTGGCTGTTTGCTCAACACAAAGCATCAATAAAAGGTGTTATCTTTGCAATGGATCAACGAAATATTGGTACAATATACATGTATTTTCAAAAAAGAATGACGGACAAAATATTCAAAATTTTGCGCTCTCATGCGCAGAATGTTTCTAAATAGGAATTTTTTCTGTTGCAACAGTGTTACTAACAGTATAAGAATTGTCATATGACACTCGATAAAATCCAAGTTAATCATCAGCTGAGGCAAGTATGACTTCTCCGGGAATTCAGCGGTTCAACAGTTCTCTTTGTCCTTTTCTTCCACGCTTCCCTCTTGAATAACGCCGGCCAGCGACGGAGGTCGCTGGTTCGAGCGCCGACTGTCAGAAGCGACACCGGTGGTTTGCAGCTGATGCACAATGGCGCGGTGCTCGTTGAGCAGCTGGACGAATTCGCGGCGCCTGTGCGCGGCCGACAATCGGATGATGTCGGCTGCCAGCTCGGAGTTGCGCCTGCGGCTGATGCGGTCAGAGATACTGGAGCCGCTGCGCTGGGAACCCGCTGGGAGTTTTCGGGAGAATTGGGAGAAAATCAGTTAGTAGCTGCTCGTGTTTACTGTAGCGAATAAGTCGACCCGCAATCAGCGTGGCGGGAGGCAGGTAGGCCCATTCCGCTGGCCCCTCCCTGATCACCTGCTCCACAGGGGCTTACCCAAAGCATCCATCAGTGTCGATACTTCAGCTTCATCCAAGTAATACACGTACAGATAGCACAAATACCAAAGACAATACCGGAACCTTAGCTCGGGGATACAATGCTATGGACAGCAAAATTCGCTATCTAAACAGATTAAGGGTCTTGGTGAGACAACAAAGTTGGTGGAAACCTCTATGGTTACTTAAGGGAATCTTTAGTAATATGCTTATGACCTCTAAGCCTAACTCTATGGAATAATTTCACAAAACCCGGAACAATTAGAGAGAAGAGCTTGGGGGGAGAATGTTCCAATCAGAACCTTAGACACACCCCTCATCCAATCAGAACCTTAGACACCCCTCATCCAATCAGAACCTTAGACACACCCCTCATCTGAGGTCAGTCTCAATCAGCCATCTGAAGTCAGTCTCAACCACAATCATCTGAGGTCAGTCTCAATCAGCCATCTGAAGTCAGTCTCAACCACAGTCATCTGAGGTCAGTCTCAACCACAATCATCTGAGGTCAGTCTCAATCAGTCATCTTAGGTCAGTCTCAATCAGCCATCTAAGGTCAGTCTCAACCAGTCATCTTAGGTCAGTCGCAACCAGTCATCTTAGGTCAGTCTCAATCAGCCATCTAAGGTCAGTCTCAACCAGTCATCTTAGGTCAGTCGCAACCAGTCATCTTAGGTCAGTCTCAATCAGCCATCTGAGGTCGGTCTCAATCAGTCATCTGAGGTCAGTCTCAGCCATCTGAGGTCAGTCTCAATCAGCCATCTGAGGTCAGTCTCAATCAGCCATCTGAGGTCAGTCTCAATCAGTCATCTTAGGTCAGTCTCAATCAGCCATCTGAGGTCAGTCTCAACCACAGTCATCTTAGGTCAGTCTCAATCAGCCATCTGAGGTCGGTCTCAACCACAGTCATCTGAGGTCAGTCTCAATCAGCCATCTGAGGTCAGTCTCAACCACAGTCATCTGAGGTCAGTCTCAATCAGTCATCTGAGGTCAGTCTCAATCAGCCATCTGAAGTCAGTCTCAACCACAGTCATCTGAGGTCAGTCTCAACCACAATCATCTGAGGTCAGTCTCAATCAGTCATCTTAGGTCAGTCTCAATCAGCCATCTAAGGTCAGTCTCAACCAGTCATCTTAGGTCAGTCGCAACCAGTCATCTTAGGTCAGTCTCAATCAGCCATCTGAGGTCGGTCTCAATCAGTCATCTGAGGTCAGTCTCAATCAGCCATCTGAGGTCAGTCTCAATCAGCCATCTGAGGTCAGTCTCAATCAGCCATCTGAGGTCAGTCTCAATCAGTCATCTTAGGTCAGTCTCAATCAGCCATCTGAGGTCAGTCTCAACCACAGTCATCTGAGGTCAGTCTCAATCAGCCATCTGAGGTCAGTCTCAACCACAGTCATCTGAGGTCAGTCTCAATCAGTCATCTGAGGTCAGTCTCAACCACAGCCATCTGAGGTCGGTCTCAACCACAGTCATCTTAGGTCAGTCTCAATCAGCCATCTGAGGTCGGTCTCAACCACAGTCATCTGAGGTCAGTCTCAATCAGCCATCTGAGGTCAGTCTCAACCACAGTCATCTGAGGTCAGTCTCAATCAGTCATCTTAGGTCAGTCTCAACCACAGCCATCTGAGGTCGGTCTCAATCAGCCATCTAAGGTCAGTCTCAATCAGTCATCTGAGGTCAGTCTCAATCAGCCATCTGAGGTCGGTCTCAACCACAACCACACCCCTCATCCAATCAGAACCTTAGACACACCCCTCATCCAATCAGAGCCTTAGACACACCCCTCATCCAATCAGAACCTTAGACATCCCTCATCCAATCAGAGCCTTAGACACCCCTCATCCAATCAGAACCTTAGACACACCCCTCATCCAATTAGAGCCTTAGACACCCTCATCCTATCAGAACCTTAGACACACCCCTCATCCAATTAGAGCCTTAGACACCCTCATCCTATCAGAGCTTTAGACACCCCTCATCCAATCAAAACCTTTAACCTTAGCACCCCTCATTTAATCAGAAACTTAGACGCCCGTCATTCCAATCAAAACCTTAGCACCCCTCATTTAATCAGAAACTTAGACACCCGTCATCCAATCAGAAACTTAGACACGCCTCAATCAATTTTTGGATATACAATTATTCTCATACAAGTTTCAGAGTCTTTAATAGTAAAGCCTTTTGATCTCAGGAGCAATCATTACTTCATTAGTGCCATGATCAGGTATTCGTCTTCCTTTCCCAAATTCGCGCCCTGTCACCTGATCCCCGCCTTTGCTGTGAAAATTGATCCCTACAGATGATCAGGTAGGAAAAATGACAAATTGCGTGAAGCACGACGAGGTCACTTGTATTTGATAAGGCTCAAAGAAGCTTTTAGGCGCTCTGCGTAAAAGCAGATATTGTTACACAGCCAGCCATTTTCTTACACACTGCATTCTTTTTGCATCAGATTTAGTCAATCGGCCCATCTTTTTAAAAAGAGGAGACAAGCACGAATGCAGCTTGAATGTCCACAGAACTACAGCTATGATAGTGAATGCTAAGAAATATTCATTCGCCGTGGTGCCACTTGGCGTAGAGGGATCCATCAAGAGACTTTAAACACCATGGGGGCAATGCTTGGAAGCTCAGCTCACCCTCTGTCTCCACGTCCGCCACGTCGATCTCGACCTCTTCTGTCTCGCCCTCCTCATTGTGCACCACCATCTCCACTGTGGACATCCGCCTGGCCAGCTGCACCGGCCGCCCCATCACCGACATCATCCCGGCTGGCAGCGGCTGCCGCGCCTTCTCGGCGCCGCCCGGCGGGCGGTCCTCGCCGAAGGCAGCCGCGACCGCGGCGCGTCCGGCTCTCCTGCGCTGCAGAAACTGACTCGGCGGCACCGGGGCCGCATCGCCGCAGGCCTCCTCACGAGACTGCTTCTGCTCCGGCTGCTGCTTCTGCTGATTCTCCATCGTCCTTGCCGCTTTTAAAAGCCGAGTTTAGCGATTTGAACTGTCAGTAAACTGCCGAATTCCTTGGATAACCTGCGCGTCCTGTTTACTGTGTGCTGTCTCAAAACCACCTCAATGTGCGCCTTAATTAATAGGGCCCTCCCAAGCTCTGCGATTGGCCCAGCCAAGCCAATGCTCGCTCTGCTTCTGTCTGCTTCTGCTGCCTCCCTCTGCTGCCGGTGGTGAGTCCTCCTGCCTCCCCTTGCCCAGTCTATCATCTGAGCACTGATGTCATTTGGGAGCCCGTCGCTTGTCAGATCAGTTCATTTTCCTCTCCTGGCAAAATTTGCACGCATAAACCCAGGCCGAAACCCGCCGTCCTCTTCTCCCCACTAATCCCTTTACCCCCCCCCTGCAGTCAGCTGGCTCACCGATCGCGCCTGCACCGGAATCCTCATAGGGGATGCGAAAGATCTGCAAGCAGAAGGAAAATACAGAAGGAAATGTTTGGGGGAGAAAGGAGAGAGGGTGGCAAGCTTGCGGGGCTTAACGCCTCAGTTGAGACTAGCCGGCAATTTCTAATAAAAAGGCATAAAAGCCCGGCTATTCTTGCCCAGCATTTGCTGTGAAAAAATATTTTTCTTTCAATTTTTACTTTTTTCCACGCTAATCACACAGCGGGAAATGAAGCGAGCGGAAAAAGCCTCGGTTAAGGGGGCCGGGGGTGCTTAAGTCGCTTGACTTCTCCGAAAGACATGAACTTAATCTATCGAACTGGCGCAGACATAATACACATTGCTCTAACTGATGCAGACATAATACACATTGCTCCAACTGATGCAGACATAATACACATTGCTCTAACTGATGCAGACATGATACACATTGCTCCAACTGATGCAGACATAATACACATTGCTCTAACTGATGCAGACATGATACACATTGCTCTAACTGATGCAGACATGATACACATTGCTCTAACTGATGCAGACATGATACACATTGCTCTAACTGATGCAGACATGACACACATTGCTCTAACTGATGCAGACATGACACACATTGCTCTAGCTGATGCAGACATGATACACATTGCTCTAACTGATGCAGACATGATACACATTGCTCCAACTGATGCAGACATGACACACATTGCTCTAACTGATGCAGACATGACACACATTGCTCTAGCTGATGCAGACATGACACACATTGCTCTAACTGATGCAGACATGACACACATTGCTCTAACTGATGCAGACATGATACACATTGCTCTAACTGATGCAGACATGACACACATTGCTCTAACTGATGCAGACATGACACACATTGCTCTAGCTGATGCAGACATGATACACATTGCTCTAGCTGATGCAGACATGACACACATTGCTCTAGCTGATGCAGACATGATACACATTGCTCTAGCTGATGCAGACATGACACACATTGCTCTAACTGATGCAGACATGACACACATTGCTCTAACTGATGCAGACATGATACACATTGCTCTAACTGATGCAGACATGATACACATTGCTCTAACTGATGCAGACATGACACACATTGCTCTAACTGATGCAGACATGACACACATTGCTCTAACTGATGCAGACATGACACACATTGCTCTAACTGATGCAGACATGACACACATTGCTCCAGCTGATGCAGACATGACACACATTACTCCAGATGGCGCAGACATGACACACATTGCTCTAACTGATGCAGACATGACACACATTGCTCTAACTGATGCAGACATGATACACATTGCTCTAACTGATGCAGACATGACACACATTGCTCTAACTGATGCAGACATGACACACATTGCTCTAAATGATGCAGACATGACACACATTGCTCTAACTGATGCAGACATGACACACATTGCTCTAACTGATGCAGACATGATACACATTGCTCTAACTGATGCAGACATGACACACATTGCTCTAACTGATGCAGACATGACACACATTGCTCTAACTGATGCAGACATGACACACATTGCTCTAACTGATGCAGACATGACACACATTGCTCTAGCTGATGCAGACATGATACACATTGCTCTAGCTGATGCAGACATGACACACATTGCTCTAGCTGATGCAGACATGATACACATTGCTCTAGCTGATGCAGACATGACACACATTGCTCTAAATGATGCAGACATGACACACATTGCTCTAACTGATGCAGACATGACACACATTGCTCTAACTGATGCAGACATGATACACATTGCTCTAACTGATGCAGACATGACACACATTGCTCTAACTGATGCAGACATGACACACATTGCTCTAACTGATGCAGACATGACACACATTACTCCAGATGGCGCAGACATGACACACATTGCTCTAACTGATGCAGACATGACACACATTGCTCTAACTGATGCAGACATGATACACATTGCTCTAACTGATGCAGACATGATACACATTGCTCTAACTGATGCAGACATGACACACATTGCTCTAACTGATGCAGACATGACACACATTGCTCTAACTGATGCAGACATGACACACATTGCTCTAACTGATGCAGACATGATACACATTGCTCTAACTGATGCAGACATGACACACATTGCTCTAACTGATGCAGACATGACACACATTGCTCTAACTGATGCAGACATGACACACATTGCTCTAACTGATGCAGACATGACACACATTACTCCAGATGGCGCAGACATGACACACATTGCTCTAGCTGATGCAGACATGATACACATTGCTCTAACTGATGCAGACATGACACACATTGCTCTAACTGATGCAGACATGATACACATTGCTCTAACTGATGCAGACATGACACACATTGCTCTAACTGATGCAGACATGACACACATTGCTCTAACTGATGCAGACATAATACACATTGCTCCAACTGATGCAGACATGACACACATTGCTCTAACTGATGCAGACATGACACACATTGCTCTAACTGATGCAGACATGATACACATTGCTCTAACTGATGCAGACATGACACACATTGCTCTAACTGATGCAGACATGACACACATTGCTCTAACTGATGCAGACATGATACACATTGCTCTAACTGATGCAGACATGACACACATTGCTCTAACTGATGCAGACATGACACACATTGCTCTAACTGATGCAGACATGACACACATTGCTCTAGCTGATGCAGACATGATACACATTGCTCTAGCTGATGCAGACATGACACACATTGCTCTAGCTGATGCAGACATGATACACATTGCTCTAGCTGATGCAGACATGACACACATTGCTCTAACTGATGCAGACATGACACACATTGCTCTAACTGATGCAGACATGATACACATTGCTCTAACTGATGCAGACATGACACACATTGCTCTAACTGATGCAGACATTACACACATTGCTCTAACTGATGCAGACATGATACACATTACTCCAGATGGCGCAGACATGACACACATTGCTCTAACTGATGCAGACATGACACACATTGCTCTAACTGATGCAGACATGATACACATTGCTCTAACTGATGCAGACATGACACACATTGCTCTAACTGATGCAGACATGACACACATTGCTCTAGCTGATGCAGACATGACACACATTGCTCTAGCTGATGCAGACATGATACACATTGCTCTAGCTGATGCAGACATGACACACATTGCTCTAACTGATGCAGACATGACACACATTGCTCTAACTGATGCAGACATGATACACATTGCTCTAACTGATGCAGACATGACACACATTGCTCTAACTGATGCAGACATGACACACATTGCTCTAACTGATGCAGACATGACACACATTGCTCTAAATGATGCAGACATGACACACATTGCTCCAACTGATGCAGACATGACACACATTGCTCCAACTGATGCAGACATGATACACATTGCTCTAACTGATGCAGACATGATACACATTGCTCTAACTGATGCATACATGACACACATTGCTCTAACTGATGCAGACATGACACACATTGCTCTAACTGATGCAGACATGACACACATTGCTCTAACTGATGCAGACATGACACACATTGCTCTAACTGATGCAGACATGACACACATTGCTCTAACTGATGCAGACATGACACACATTACTCCAGATGGCGCAGACATGACACACATTGCTCTAACTGATGCAGACATGACACACATTGCTCTAACTGATGCAGACATGACACACATTGCTCTAACTGATGCAGACATGATACACATTGCTCTAACTGATGCAGAAATGATACACATTGCTCTAACTGATGCAGACATGACACACATTGCTCTAACTGATGCAGACATGACACACATTGCTCTAACTGATGCAGACATGACACACATTGCTCTAACTGATGCAGACATGACACACATTGCTCTAACTGATGCAGACATGACACACATTGCTCTAACTGATGCAGACATGATACACATTGCTCTAACTGATGCAGACATGATACACATTGCTCTAACTGATGCAGACATGACACACATTGCTCTAACTGATGCAGACATGATACACATTGCTCTAACTGATGCAGACATGACACACATTGCTCTAGCTGATGCAGACATGATACACATTGCTCCAACTGATGCAGACATGATACACATTGCTCCAACTGATGCAGACATGACACACATTGCTCCAGATGGCGCAGACATGACACACATTACTCCAGATGGCGCAGACATGACACACATTGCTCCAGATGGCGCAGACATGATACACATTACTCCAGATGGCGCAGACATGACACACATTGCTCCAGATGGCGCAGACATGACACACATTGCTCCAGATGGCGCAGACATGACACACATTGCTCCAACTATCTGGCGCAGACATGACACACATTGCTCCAACTAGCTGGCGCAGACATGATCCACTTGCATCGTTGATATGCCGCGATTTTCCATGACTCGATGTCGATGCTGTTGCATCTGCAGCTCCTGGACTGCTCCAGGTTGGCTGCTGCTGCTGCTGCTGCTGCTGCTGCTGCTGCTGCTGCTGCTGCTGCTGCTGCTGCTGCTGCTGCTGGTGCGCTGAAAAAAGAATGGGGCATCAGAGTTTTATGAAATACTTTAGATGTCAGCTCGTGCGCTGCTTCAGTAGCGATCAGTTAAATTTTCTCGTAAACAAAAATGTTTTTTGTTGAAATTGAAATTTTCACTCAGTGCTCATTTAAATTGATTAAAATATTCTCCAATAGTAATCAAATTACTATGCAGAAATTTCCACTTTTAATATGAGTCTGAATCTTATGATGTAGTCGAAGTGAACCTCGTGCCATGAATTATTGAGACTTTTGGTCTTTCGACTCATTCTCGCTTAATCTCTCCCCTTCTCTCTGTCCGTAACACAGGAATAGTCAGCACAGAGCTTTGCTTACTATTTTTTCCCAAGTACAAAAACCCCACCATCATTTTGCGATGTAGCTTTGACTTCTCCTTTATAAATTTGAGTACTTTTATATTGGACGATGAGTTAGGAGCTGAGCAGTCCCTATTCAGAAAGCTAATGGCCATTCATTCAGCTTCTCTGATAAATAAAGCCTTTTAACCTTATGCGGAAACTAGCAAATAATTCTCTTCCACTGTATCTACACCAAGCTTTATATACGGATTTTTCTACTCACTCCTCACAGATTATCAGCCTGAGCCTTCACCTCATCTGCCATCAGCCTGAGCCTCCTCACCCCATCAGCCTGAGCCCCCACCCCATCAGCCTGAGCCTCCACCCCATCAGCCTGAGCCTCCACCCCATCAGTCTGAGCCTCCACCCCATCAGCCTGAGCTCCCAACCCCATCTGCCATCAGCCTGAGCTCCCAACCCCATCTGCCATCAGCCTGAGCAACTCCTTACCAAAGCCGGCCCGGCGGGTCCCGCCAGCCCCCGGCACGAATCTTCGAGCCCGTCCGAAGGCCTTCGCCGAATCCGGGCACTCCAGTTGAGTTGTCGACAGTCGCATCGGCACCGCGGGCTTGACAAGCCGGCTGGTGGGCTCGGACAGCAACGGCGTCAGCTGCTCCGGACGGCTGAGCTGGCCGGCCTGCAGCAGCGCTGCGTCCACCTGGGAGAGCGCGGCCCGACTGTCCAGCAGCTGGCGGGCGAGCTCTGACCTGCGTTGGCGCTCCGCTGCTCGGCGCTGCAGGGCCGAGTCGTGCAGGCTGAGCGACGAGGGTCAAACAGTGCAGCTTATTAGTGGGTGAGTCCGCTCGGATACTTACACGCGGGCACTCACGCAGGGTGCGCAGTGGCCCTGTTTTTATGTACTATGTACTTTATGACACTATGTACGAGGTGCTACCTGAGCAACGCAATCTGTCTGGACCAATCGGAGCCGTGCATTGCATTCGAGCATGTGGCGCAGTGACCCGAGCAGCAGCAGGCCTGAAATACAACATCCTGGATGGACTATTGTGGGGCAATCCGCTTGATCAAACTAATGCAGCCAGTCAGTCTCACCAGTCTGTGAGAGTGCTTCGGTTGCTGCTTCCGGTAGTTAAACTTTTTGCTTCGTCGGCTAAGCATCCCCTTCTCATTGCTTTCGTTTCTGGCGCCGTTTGGTCTCTAAAAGTAAATAATTTGCATAAGAAACATCAGTTTTAATAAAAAGTTTCCATTGTTACTCACTCAATAGATCTCATTCTCACCTTCTGCTCCAGATAGCGCACCCGCTCCCAGTTCAAATTGAGGCTGACGAATTTTCCACCAGGGCAGCTGTGCGACTCCGCGCTTCTGGCTCTGCTGGGACCGCTTGCCGGGGTCTGTTGAAGTTGTCAGCATTTGATGGACGCATGTATCGCGCGCTGACAGACAGACAGACAGACAGACAGACAGACAGACAGACAGACAGACAGACAGACAGACAGACAGACAGACAGACAGACAGACAGACAGACAGACAGACAGACAGACAGACAGACAGACAGGCAGGCAGACAGACAGACAGACAGACAGACACTAAGACAGACAGGCAGACAGACAGACAAACAGACAGACAGACACTAAGACAGCCTCACCGAATAGTATCGAGTGTCTTGCGCCTCAAACCCGAGCGCTGAGCAGCGGCCAGACTGGCTGCTAGACTGGCTACCGTAAAAGACCATTTTGTAACCTCGGGCAGACATTGCCTGTCAGTTAGTGTGTAGCAGCTAAGCTGCAATCTAGAGCCTGTAAGAATCCTTTTTATATGCTGTCAAACGACACCATCATGACAATGCTCTATCCCCGCCCATCCGTCTGTCTTCCTGGAGATGAAGGGGCGAGCCAGCAACTTCCCTTCGCTGCTACCCGCCATCCCGGATGTTAATTCCGCTGCTGGTCCCGGACGATATTAAAGTTTGCCTTGTACAGAGGATTGCAGAGCGGAGGGAAGTGCGACATGACTATCAGTGCAAGACATTCTTTAGAAATCTTTAAGCGCTTCTGTCTGCCTCTCAGCTTTTGCAAGTCTCTGTCAGCTTCTCAGCGTCTATGGCAAGCGGTAGGGGGCTCTGTGAGCCAGATATCCACCCTCCATGATGTCAACTGCCGCATGCAAGAACGCGGCTATGAATGCAGATACTTATTGACTTATACACGGCGTCCATTTTTCGAAGATAACATAAAAACAGTCGATTTTTTTGATAGCATCAAACAGACAAAGAGAGTCATTGAAACATGGCCTGTGTTAAAAGCAGCAGTGCATCCATTCTAAGCACTGATAAGCAGCAACAACAGCAACAGCAGCAGCAAAAACCGCAACAGCAGCAGACTGTGCAGCAGCAGGTGATTTCTCCGTGCCTAAGCGGCTCTGCAGGGGCTTCTCCATCCTATCCAGACGATGTCCCCGCTACGGGCAGTTACCCGCTGAGGGCCTGGACAAGTAAAATGTTTCGCAACGGATTCCTGTCGGACATGGGCTTCTGCTCGCTCAGCTATCCGGACGGGAAAGCGATGTAAGCACCGTCCAGTCTGAGCTGCTTCAGTTTCTTTTTAGCTTTGCATTTGTGAGAATTGGACCAGTGAAGGTAAAGATAAGTCTACGCTATTAGCAATTTAGTTTGGTAAACTAACTTCATCTAACTAAAACTATTGATAGACGAACTTCAATGCAGCCTATCATTCGGTCCCAAATACAATGCCAACTTTTCAGGGTCCAGGAGGTTTTCAACCACTTAGGCTGGGCCAGTGTGGCCAACTTCCGCACGCAGCACCCGTACCAGCCCGGCTTCTTCTGGTGCCACGGCTACACGGCCAAATCCATCACCGAGTGGCGCCAGTCGGCCAAGTTCACCGGCCTGCAGTTCGTCAGCTCCCTGCCCAACATCATCTGCCTGCACAACAAGAAGCTGCTGCAGACTCTGATCCGCCAGTACGAGCAGTCCGTGCTCAATTCGGTCGGCTCGCTAGATGCGCCAAATTATCTTCGCTTCCCCGGCGACATCCGGGCCTACAACTCGGACGCCTATCTTCCCAGGACGCTGTTCGACCTGACGCACGAGGAGCTGCATCACATCGCGGAGTCCTGCTTCAAACAGGACAGCGTCTGGATTGCCAAGCCTCTGTCGCAGAACTGCGGCAAAGGCATCTGCCTGGTGCGCAGCCGCGAGCAGCTGCTGGAGCTGTCCGACCGCCTGCCCAATCTCATCGTGCAGGAGTACATCCGCAATCCCGTCACGCTAGACGGCCGGAAAAGCGACCTCCGCGTCTACCTCCTGTTGGTTTGCCCAGAGCGCGGCCACCTGATGGCTTTCTATCATCCGGGATTCGTCCGCCTGTCGCTTAGACAGTACGCCGAGACCACCGACGATCTGGCCGTTCACCTAACCAACCAGTCCGTTGCCAAGGCGACCGAGGAGTGGACGAGACGACGCGACGAATCGACTTGGACGCCGGCCCAGATGAACAACAACTTAAACGCTAGGAGAGACAGCACGGGTTTTGAGCGGGACTTCCTGTTCCGGCGAGTGCACCCCAGCATGCGAGCCGTGCTGGGCATCGTCAGCCGGGCGGCCTACCCCAAGGTGACCCGCATCGGCGGCTGCTTTGAGTTTCTCGGCTGCGACTTCATGCTGGACACGAGCGGACGGGTGAGAGACGGTGATAGTCTGAGCCCAAGCTTTGACCAAAAATGTTTTAAACTAAGTCACTATCTGTCTGTGTGCAGACATGTTCTAAAAAATCATATTACTATTCTTTCGACTGTTCCCAGGTGTGGCTAATCGAGATTAACTGCTATCCGGGTATGGCAACCAGCACAAGCCTTCTGAGAACATTAAAGCCGCAGGTTGTTCATGAGGCCATCTGCCTATCAATGGAGTGCATCTCTAAGCAGTACCAGGGCAAGGCCATGTACCCGCTGGAGTCACTACGACAATTCCAGTTACTTTGGAACAGTGACGATGAGCCCTCCTCATCCTGACGCAGCTTTCTACAGAAAATTCTCTCTGTTTTATTCATTCATTTTTGTGTCCTATCGTCTCGGTTTTTTCAGCTGAAGAACTTTTATTCAATCAGAAGTATACTTTTAATACCTAGCATACTGCTGCCCGCTGGGACATGGGTTTAGCGCTGATCCATTCTTGTGTGCGGTACTAGGCACTTGCAGTCATACTACGATCCCGGCATTGCGTTTTGCTTTCTTCTGGTTGACACTATCGAATAAGCAATTCGAATTAATTCGAATCTATATGGTTAAGTCACCAGACTTCACAAACAAGTTGTGGTTCGGTGGCTTCTTGAGCAATTTCTCATAGCATGTGCACTGTTATACATGTAGTTGGATCGGGTCAATATGAAACTGTGCACGAATTTTAAAGATTGAATATTGTCTGTTGGTGCACATCTTGAGTGGAGATCGTGCATTATGATTATCCACGGCGAGTTACATGTAATTGAGTTAATAGAATACCCATTCGCATCATGGGTTCTCGGCAGCGATTTTCAGTACAGATAATTCTGCGATTCTGTATATTCTTCTATTTTTACCGCCATTCCCCAGTCCTCACAGATGCGGCTCTTTTTTATACTGTACTTACATAAGCTGTAAAGTAGTATAAATGAATTCCCAAATATTACGATGTTTATCTATTACTGAGTTGATGGGCGTAAAATTAATTATTTTTGGAGAGGACATTTAAGCAACGTCACGCCAAGGACTATTAGACTTATGTTGAATCATGCAATTTATCTATCTCACTATATATAATGTATACGAGAACGAAAATCGGCCTTCAACTACGAGTATTTTTACACGAATCGAGAGTGTTACGTCCTTATATACAAAGTGCTCCTAGTGGTCCTTGCGTCACGCTTGAATAAAAGCAAAAGTAGTTCTCGGTAACGGTACGTAAGTCATATATGCGTTCGCTATCTACCAAGCATAGCTCATTGTTATGCCCTAGTCATGAATATGTCATATTAGGCCTTTTCATATTGCTTATTCTGGTTCTAGAACCAGATCCAATTTTTAAAGTATAACTTTTTGTCTCCTAAACTAGAGGGGTATATTAGTGCTTTAGAATTGTGATTATTTGAATGGCAATAGAAAAGAAGAAAGTGAAAAATTGTGCAAAGTGAGGCTGTTAGGACAGTCGAACATTCAACAGAGTTAAATAGTTATACTGCTTTTTTCTTGAAAATCCGAACCGATTCTGGTTCTGAAATCGGTAATGTGAAAAGCCACATTGTTAGTGTTTTTTAGAATGGCGCGAACTCAATTTGTTGAAATTCCAAGAAAAAAAGCTTAAATTCGGATTTTGACGCTTAACAATTATTAATTAACCATCTCATGATGATGCCTCATCATGCCTCATGCTTCTGGTCAGTGGTCAAACTAGTTAATCAGACACAACATTGCGCCATAGGTCATGGTGGCTTGCTTTTGCATTGGTTTCAAATTAGAAACTCGAATTCGAGGTTGCTAAACTTTTAGATTAAATTGTAGCCTAGACCCTAATAAAAACTGGTTATGAGTTTCGAATGTTTATCTAGTTGGAATTTTATCACCATTAAAACGTTTTTATCACCTATAACATTTTTTTAAATCAAAGCAAAGCTTTCAACTTAAAGGTCCAACTTTATCATTTAAATGATTAATTTGAAAAAAGATGCATCATTCTTAATTATATCATTAAATATCATTCTTATGATGTTTTATCATTGCTATTTAGATGAATAACAGAATATTTATAATTTAATAATATTAATTTTCATAGGATTTTATAGATATATTCTGTAATGTATCTTTATATCTTATTTATGTACTTATTTCACATTGTGCATAATTTGTATTTGTATTCTATTTAGATTTTACTGTACTTTTTACTGTATGTATTCATGTTTATTTTGCTGGACAGTTTAAAATGAAGCTTGTTTTAATGACTAATAATTAACTAATATAAATATGAATCATCAATTTTTTGTAAGAGTTCGCCGGCTCTGATTTAGCACCTCTCGATTGAAAATTTAAGTGTTGGCTTTGGCAATTTATTTATTACAATTCTATAAATTATAATCTATGCAATATAAATCATGTAAGATTATAAGGTCCTTAAAAGAAATTGATTTTGGTATTAAAGCCAAATTAGATTACTATAACTTTGTTTTAATCATGATTAAGAATAAGCATATCAAACTATAAATTAATTTTGTTAATGTTAATTGGTTTTAAACTTAATATTAGATATTAGCTATTTCAAAGTTTTTTATCATTTGATAGCTAATATTTAAAGCAATAGGCCTCCTTAAACATTCAATTTCAATCCCTGGCCCCTAGGCTTAAAAAGACATTTTCCTTTCACAACCTGGATGCTTTTAGGTAAAAGCTAGAATAATTATGATTTAGTTAAAGATAATGGGCCTAGGGGGCTATCTATTTATACATTAGCATACTTTAGATGAAATTTTTACCTGTGTTGGGCACCATTAATAAAAATCTTAACTTCCAATTATGGCAAAAGCATTAGTGTTAAAACAAAAAATCCTAACTTATTAACTCTTAATATTGTTAAGTTAATTCATAATTGTTAATAAGCATTAATCCATTAAAGTTGATATAGAAAATACAGAAATCTTGCAGACTTCCATAATGCACTGTCTGCTTTTCCACCTAATTTTTAGCAAAGCACAGAGGTCATTTAGGGATTTATAAGCTAAAAAAGTAATAAATAATTATTAAAAAACTTGTATGCATAATACTACTAAAAGTAAGCATATGGAAAAAGAAGCAACTTATTTATTTGAAAATTGAAAGCTAATTAGTTAATAATAGAATACAAATAGGAGGGCTATTTCAGTAGCATTAGCAGGCGCAGCATAAAGTTATAAAAGATTGGGAAAGAAATGAATCAAAGCAATCAATGCTTAGGCACTAGCATTATTAATTAAGTTCATTAGTAAGAAGTTGTTACATTTGCATGATCATTGTTTTAAACAAAGAGATTAATTAGGCATTAGATAGATTCAAATACATTTGTAATGTTGTAACTTCTCATTAGACTTATATTTTTGTTCTTTCTTTGTGTCTAGTCATTGACATTATCATTAACGTTAATGATGAATTTGTTGTTAACTTACAAAATTATTAATGCAAATTCATTAATCTGCTAGTGCAAAAAATCTTAATAGCAGTCCATTAATGTAATGAAAAATCTTAACGCTTGTTAATGCTTATTACTAGATTATTAATTGATTATGGATTAACAAATTAGTGCCCAACATTGATTTTTACTAGGCACATAGCCAGGATTCATGTCAAGGGAGGGGGACAGAGACATAAATCCATCTCTGATGTTGGCAATAGAAGCAAAATACAAAGGCAATAAAAATAATTTTCTCCTTTCAGGTGAGGGACATGTCCCCAGTGTCTCCCCTCCTTTGGCTACTCCCCTGATTATTACACAACTAGCAACAGGCATTATTGCCTATTCCCTAAGTAGGCACATAAGTGCATAGATGGTCCTTTGAAGACAATCATATGCACACACATGGACTCACACAAGAGTGTATAGTGGCCCTTATTTTATTTCTTATTAGGCATATAAACTCTACTATGCTTTTTTATTTTGCTTTTTTCTTCCATTTAAACTTTGAAGATTTGACCTTCATTGATTGGAAAAACTTTCAGGCAGTCAGGCATGCGCACCCTGGCAGAGTATCAGATCAGCAGCAAGACTGGCTTTGTGCTGGAGCAGCCATGCTGTCAGCTTCCCCCAGCCTGGCAGGCCTATGACCGCCTAGCCAGTGCCATTGTGCCAATACTGTCCCAGCCAGACACTGACAAGGCCTCCGCTGACCTTCACTTGGCTGTGGCTGACCTTGTCGTGCCATCTGACCATGCGCTGATGGAGATGGCCACCGCCTGGAGCCTGGAGACCCGCTGCCGGCTGCACCTGTGCCTCACCTGCATCACCGCTTCTTACCTGTGGCACCGGGGCGAGTCCCGGGCGCCAAACCGTCTGCCCGCCCAGCTGGCCCGGCCGCTGCTTCGGGTGGCCGAGAGTCTCGGCCTGAAGCCCACAATTGGCCACGCCACCCTGGCTCTGGCGAACTGCGCCTTGCCCGACTCCGCCTGGTCTGGCCGGCCCGAGCACCTGCGGCTGCTCTGCCAGCCCGGGCCGTCCTCGGCCTTTCGCGCCTTCGTTCTCGTCACGTGCGCATTCGAGCTGGACTTTGCGCGCGCTACGCCGCTGCTGCTCCGCGGCGCCGAGGCCCGCCGACCAGACGAAGCCGCCGACCTCCTCGATCGGCTGGCCGACTGCCTGGCCGGCCTGACCGCCAGGTTTGACGATTTTGGCCGCCTGCTTGACCCGGACGAGTTCTATAGGGATGTTCGGCCCTACCTGAGCGGTCACGAGGGCCTGGTCTTCGAGGTCTGCCGCTGAGGGGCGATTTTTTACCTGCTTTGTTGTTGTCCCAGATTCCCAGGCTCCGCCCTCCCCTGCAGATACTCTGTTGCTGGACCATCGTATATCCCCAAGTTTTCATGTGTCATTCTCACTCATTAGATCCTCCAGGCTTGAGGTGCTGTCCTCCAAAATCCTCAAGGCTTGAAGTGTCATCCTCCAAGATCCTCAAGGCTTGAAGTGTCATCCTCCGAGATCCTTAAGGCTTGAGGTGTTTTCCTCCCAGATCCTCAAGGCTTGAAGTGTCATCCTCCCAGATCCTCAAGACTTCAGGTGTTTTCCTCCCAGATCCTCAAGGCTTGAAGTGTCATCCTCCGAGATCCTTAAGGCTTGAGGTGCTGTCCTCCCAGATCCTCAAGGCTTGAAGTGTCATCCTCCGAGATCCTTATAGCTTGAGGTGCTGTCCTCCAAGATCCTCAAGGCTTGAAGTGTCATCCTCCGAGATCCTTAAGGCTTGAGGTGTTGTTCTCCCAGATCCTCAAGGCTTGAAGTGTCATCCTCCCAGATCCTTAAGGCTTGAGGTGCTGTCCTCCCAGATCCTCAAGGCTTGAAGTGTCATCCTCCCAGATCCCTAAGGCTTGAGGTGTTGTTCTCCCAGATCCTCAAGGCTTGAAGTGTCATCCTCCCAGATCCTTAAGGCTTGAGGTGCTGTCCTCCAAGATCCTCAAGGCTTGAAGTGTCATCCTCCGAGATCCTTAAGGCTTGAGGTGTTGTTCTCCCAGATCCTCAAGGCTTGAAGTGTCATCCTCCCAGATCCTTAAGGCTTGAGGTGCTGTCCTCCAAGATCCTCAAGGCTTGAGGTGTTGTCCTCCGAGATCCTTAAGGCTTGAGGTGTTTTTCTTCCAGATCCTCAAGGCTTGAGGTGTTGTTCTCTCAGATCCTCAAGGCTTGAAGTGTCATCCTCCCAGATCCTTAAGGCTTGAGGTGTTGTCCTCCAAGATCCTCAAGGCTTGAGGTGCTGTCCTCCCAGATCCTTAAGGCTTGAGGTGTTTTTCTTCCAGATCCTCAAGGCTTAAAGTGTCATCCTCCGAGATCCTTAAGGCTTGAGGTGTTGTTCTCCCAGATCCTCAAGGCTTGAAGTGTCATCCTCCCAGATCCCTAAGGCTTGAGGTGTTGTTCTCCCAGATCCTCAAAGCTTGAGGTGCTGTTCTCCCAGATCCTCAAGGCTTGAGGTGTTGTCCTCCCAGATCCTCAAGGCTTGAAGTGTCATCCTCCCAGATCCTCAAGGCTTGAAGTGTCATCCTCCCAGATCCTCAAGGCTTGAAGTGTCATCCTCCCAGATCCTCAAGGCTTGAAGTGTCATCCTCCCAGATCCTTAAGGCTTGAAGTGTCATACTCCGAGATCCTTAAGGCTTGAGGTGTTTTCCTCCCAGATCCTCCGGGCTCAGCCAATTTAAAATATAGCCAATGCAATCCCTCATCCAATCCTGTCTCATTGTTTCACTCGCCCCTATTCGAATCCCAAGGGCTGCAGCTGCGAGGCGACCCGGCTTCGTCTATCTGGCGGCAGCGCCGCCCAGTCCACCATCCTGCAGTCCATCGACGCTCTGCTGGGCATCCGGCACGAGTCCGCTTTCCTAGCCGAGATGGTTGACTACATGCACCCGGCTCACAGGTGAGATTTCGGCTCTTTTTTGCTCTGAACTGATTTTACTACTGACCGAATAAAATAAGTCAGTAGTTTGTTGGAACATTGTCAATAAAAAATTAGCTACTCAAAATTCAGGCAACTTCTAAAAGATCTCGCAACCGAGACCCGCCTGCCCCAGCTGGTGGCGGCCAGCGCGCCCGAGTCGCGTCTGCGCGCCGCTCACGGCCGCGCCGTCGCCGCGCTAGCCGATTTCCGCAAGCGCCACATCGGCTTGGTGTCGCGCTACATTGTGGCCCCGGCTGGCAGAGTCAGGACGGAGTTCGCCAGCCTGGCCGAGCGGGGCACCGGCGGGCAGCCGCTGATCCAGTTCTTGAAGGAGGTTCGCGACGAAGGCGCGCTGCCGCCGCCACTCAGTGACCCTGGCGTGGACGGCAGTGGAGACGGTGTCTGCATGCTTAAGTGATTGATGGGGACTCAGTATGATGCAGGGGTCAAGTATCTTACGGCCTAGGCCACTCACTGGCAGGCCTTCACTGTTCAGTGTCCTGCAGTGGTCACCGCTACCCCCTCACAGTTCCTGCAGTGGTCACCGCTACCCCCTCACAGTGTCCTGCAGTGGTCACCGCTACCCCCTCACAGTTCCTGCAGTGGTCACCGCTACCCCCTCACAGTGTCCTGCAGTGGTCACCGCTACCCCCTCACAGTTCCTGCAGTGGTCACCGCTACCCCTCACAGTGTCCTGCAGTGGTCACCGCTACCCCCTCACAGTTCCTGCAGTGGTCACCGCTACCCCCTCACAGTGTCCTGCAGTGGTCACCGCTACCCCCTCACAGTTCCTGCAGTGGTCACCGCTACCCCCTCACAGTTCCTGCAGTGGTCACCGCTACCCATAGAGTCCTGAAATGGTCACCGCTACCCATAGAGTCCTGAAATGGTCACCGCTACCCATAGAGTCCTGAAATGGTCACCGCTACCCATAGAGTCCTGAAATGGTCACCGCTACCCATAGAGTCCTGAAATGGTCACCGCTACCCAAAGAGTCCTGAAATGGTCACCGCTACCCATAGAGTCCTGAAATGGTCACCGCTACCCATAGAGTCCTGAAATGGTCACCGCTACCCAAAGAGTCCTGAAATGGTCACCGCTACCCATAAAGTCCTGAAATGGTCACCGCTACCCATAGAGTCCTGAAATGGTCACCGCTACCCATAAAGTCCTGAAATGGTCACCGCTACCCCCTCACAGTTCCTGCAGTGGTCACCGCTATCCCTCACAGTGTCCTGCAGTGGTCACCGCTACCCCCATAGAGTCCTGAAATGGTCACCGCTACCCCCTCACAATGTCCTGCAGTGGTCACCGCTACCCATAAAGTCCTGAAATGGTCACCGCTACCCCCATAGAGTCCTGAAATGGTCACCGCTACCCCCTCACAATGTCCTGCAGTGGTCACCGCTACCCCCATAGAGTCCTGAAATGGTCACCGCTACCAACCCCAGCGGGCACCTTTTTCACCGGACTGCCAATTCATCATTCGAAATTGGATGTACACCATTTTTTTCTTTTTAACTGTTTGTTATTAGTTATTGTGTTTAATACGAGTATATTAACTTTGCCCCTGTCTTGTCGATTTATAACAATAAATTTTACCGACATTGGTTTGATTATTTATAATAATTTCTTCTGCGTTTTGATTTCAACTGATTTTTCTGGATTTCCTATCAACAGAGTTTTTGTAATGCGAATTCGGTCTTTCTTTTCGAATTTTTTTAAATGAAGAAGTACACGATGTAAGTGCTCAATAAAATACACATGTACTTGCATCATTTTGCATCTTATTGTTCTCTTCGATTTGCATCTGATACAAAGAAGTTTACTACTAAGAAGTCTACAAACTTTCTTTTATTTTCTTTTTTTACGCAAATGTAGCTAAAATGCGATCATACCTACTTTCCTAGCTGTCAATAAGTAGTAAGGTAATAACATTAGCAACAGAAAACAAAAATGTGGAATTTAGATACGCTATCCACTGACATGGGTCTACGACGCTTGCCATCCGGACGTTTACCATCCGGATGTTTGCCAGCCGATGTTTGCCAGCCGGATGTTTGCCAGCCGATGTTTGCCAGCCGGATGTTTGTCAGCCGATGTTTGCCAGCCGGATGTTTGCCAGCCGATATTTGCCAGCCGATGTTTGCCAGCCGATGTTTGCCAGCCGATTTTTGCCAGCCGATGTTTGCCAGCCGGACATTTGTTAAAGAATTATGCCCTCTCTAGGCTTCAATGTACTTGCATTTGAAAACTGCGGGCATAGCGCCAATCTAATTCTAACTCGCTCCCTATAACTGCTTAACTATAACTGTAGCAGCACCAAAGCGTGGCATAGCGACCTGTTACTAAAACATACATTTAAGCCTAGCGAGGGCATAATTCTTTAACAAACGTCCCGCTGGCAAACGTCGCTATCCCCACTGCCATAGAACAGACACAGAAACTTAACCGTATCTGAGCATTAGGTTGGAGTACCCTCAGAAATTTTAAGCTACTGGATTATTGGCTAGCTGGAACTCAAAGCTACAGGATTATTGGCCAGCTGGAATGCAAAGCTACTGGATTATTGGCTAGCTGGAATGCAAAGCTACTGGATTATTGGCTAGCTGGAATTCAAAGCTACAGGATTATTGGCTAGCTGGAATTCAAAGCTACAGGATTATTGGCTAGCTGGAATGCAAAGCTACTGGATTATTGGCTAGCTGGAATTCAAAGCTACTGGATTATTGGCTAGCTGGAATGCAAAGCTACAGGATTATTGGCCAGCTGGAATGCAAAGCTACTGGATTATTGGCTAGCTGGAATGCAAAGCTACTGGATTATTGGCTAGCTGGAATTCAAAGCTACAGGATTATTGGCTAGCTGGAATTCAAAGCTACAGGATTATTGGCTAGCTGGAATGCAAAGCTACTGGATTATTGGCTAGCTGGAATGCAAAGCTACAGGATTATTGGCTAGCTGGAATGCAAAGCTACAGGATTATTGGCTAGCTGGAATGCAAAGCTACATGATTATTGGCTAGCTGGAATGCAAAGCTACTGGATTATTGGCTAGCTGGAATGCAAAGCTACAGGATTATTGGCTAGCTGGAATTCAAAGCTACAGGATTATTGGCTAGCTGGAATGCAAAGCTACTGGATTATTGGCTAGCTGGAATGCAAAGCTACAGGATTATTGGCTAGCTGGAATGCAAAGCTACAGGATTATTGGCTAGCTGGAATGCAAAGCTACTGGATTATTGGCTAGCTGGAATGCAAAGCTACTGGATTATTGGCCAGCTGGAATTCAAAGCTACATGGATTATTGGCTAGCTGGAATGCAAAGCTACTGGATTATTGGCTAGCTGGAATGCAAAGCTACTGGATTATTGGCTAGCTGGAATGCAAAGCTACAGGATTATTGGCTAGCTGGAATGCAAAGCTACTGGATTATTGGCCAGCTGGAACTCAAAGCTACTGGATTATTGGCTAGCTGGATGCAAAGCTACAGGATTATTGGCTAGCTAGAATGCAAAGCTACTGGATTATTGGCCAGCTGGAACTCAAAGCTACTGGATTATTGGCTAGCTGGATGCAAAGCTACTGGATTATTGGCTAGCTAGAATGCAAAGCTACTGGATTATTGGCTAGCTGGAATGCAAAGCTACTGGATTATTGGCTAGCTGGAATGCAAAGCTACAGGATTATTGGCTAGCTGGAATGCAAAGCTACATGGATTATTGGCTAGCTGGAATGCAAAGCTACTGGATTATTGGCTAGCTGGAATGCAAAGCTACAGGATTATTGGCTAGCTGGAATGCAAAGCTACTGGATTATTGGCTAGCTGGAATGCAAAGCTACATGGATTATTGGCTAGCTGGAATGCAAAGCTACAGGATTATTGGCTAGCTGGAATTCAAAGCTACTGGATTATTGGCTAGCTGGAATGCAAAGCTACTGGATTATTGGCTAGCTGGAATGCAAAGCTACATGGATTATTGGCCAGCTGGAATGCAAAGCTACTGGATTATTGGCCAGCTGGAATGCAATGCTACTGGATTATTGGCTAGCTGGAATGCAAAGCTACTGGATTATTGGCTAGCTGGAATGCAAAGCTACTGGATTATTGGCTAGCTGGAATGCAAAGCTACTGGATTATTGGCTAGCTGGAATGCAAAGCTACAGGATTATTGGCTAGCTGGAATGCAAAGCTACAGGATTATTGGCTAGCTGGAATGCAAAGCTACTGGATTATTGGCTAGCTGGAATTCAAAGCTACTGGATTATTGGCTAGCTGGAATGCAAAGCTACAGGATTATTGGCCAGCTGGAATGCAAAGCTACTGGATTATTGGCTAGCTGGAATTCAAAGCTACAGGATTATTGGCTAGCTGGATGCAAAGCTACTGGATTATTGGCTAGCTGGAATGCAAAGCTACTGGATTATTGGCTAGCTGGAACTCAAAGCTACTGGATTTGAGGACTGCCGGATTTCCATGAAATCCTCTCATACAGTTGGCAGTGACTCAGTTCGCGGTGGCCTAAAAAATGGTTGAAATATATACCTGGCTGCAATCGTTAAAATTTGAAAAATAAAGCGATTGAATTTCTTTAACCTGGTTAATTTTTTATTTATTCCACTTCGTTGTCTGAAGAAAACTTGAGCATTGGAATTTTTTAAAATATTTGTGCCCCTCTATATAACTTAGTATGGCGCAAGACTGCTTTAAACTTGCAGTCATCCTCAGAAGGCGTGCGTAGGCTGCAACTTTCTGGTAAATTTCCATTACTGTTTTATTGCTCAAACTTTTAAGTGAGCTTTATTTTTATCTCTCTTAACCGTTCATATTGTAACCTATTAAACTTAAATATTGCCCGGTCCATTGCTTTGGAAATTTTTCTAAGCTACGTACTTGACAATTAAGTTCAATTAACTTAAGTGCGATATTTCCAGTTAATGCTGACTTTGTTATCAGTAGGTCACATCACATTCCAACATTTTTATCTGTTAATCTGTTATGTTATCTTTAACAGGTTCGCGTCAGCTCAAGCTTTCACTCCTTAAGAATGTGTAAGCATGTTTATTAAAAAATATCCGATAGATCTCACGTGGTTGTTTAAATCTATAGGGAAGTTTCTCGATTCTTCTCTCGTGGTTTGTGTTACTGAAACGTTTTCTAACCTAAAAGTCTGAAGGTCGCAGCCTGGCTGCTGTTGACTCAGCCAATACCGACCCTTCCTCCTTATCTGCAAGCCAAACCCTTCGGCCACGCGTCTGCTGCGTGTCTGTGGGGGGTGCAAGGACGGGTGCAGGGAGGCGGGTCGGGGGCGTGCACGGCAGCCCCCCAGTCTCTGCTCTTTGGTCTGAGTCTGACCAAAGCCAAGCCTTTTTAACCATGCAGCGCGAAAAATGCAACGTGGCCATTTTAATAAAGTGCAGTCTTGGAAGTTTTAGGGGCGTTCATATTTAATAGTTCTTTGAAAGATTCATACGCGAATGCAAATAAAAGTACCGAGGTTTCTTGGAATCAGACTTAGTTTGGATTTGTTTTTAGCGCGTCCCCAGTTGACCTGTGGACTGTACTGCATGCAGACAGTCATTCTTTAATATGCCGAGGATGAAGGCCGGAGGAGCCTGGTGGGGGGAAGAGGGTCAATGTTTGATTGCACTGCACTGCTTGAAGTCCGGTGCATCTTTATCACACTGGCAGTGCATGCAAAGCAAACTGATAAAAAGGGGTCATCATCTCACTTTCAGCTGCAGCGTTCAGCAACTCAATTTTGTTTTATTCTACTGCTCAAAATCGGCTCAGACTCAAACAAGATTTTTCTGATTGCTAAAGCATTTATTGGTCGATAAACTGCTCTGCAATCTCAGAATGTCGGTCTGGCTATTTGGATTTGGATCACCTGCAAATTCATGCTGTCATTCTGTCTCCGATGCAAAAGTCGACGACACCTCACTATACATATCAAAATCATAAGCCAAAAGCCTATCTATGAGTATCAGTCTATTCATTTTTAATTCTGTGTAAGTCCGAGGATCTTGTCTTTTACAGTGCACCTAAATGATTATGAAACCAAGAAAGTGCCTATTCAGGGACGCCTTAAGCTAGTCAGGTTTTCTAGCTTCAGAAGTCCCTTTTTTCTTCTTCATGATACTGTTTCTCAGGTGGCACGTGCTGCCCACCCAACCCAATCCTGTCCTTTCAAAAACAACAGGAGAATCCAGGGCCTGGCATTTTTGTTAATATCGCTTGTTTAATAAAGTTTACTACACATTTTTTCAAGGCCAAATCAAAGTATGTGCATATTATTCGCTAGGAGGAATTCTTGCCCGTGTGTAAGATGTACAATAGATGATCACGCAGTCATGCGCCGGGCAGCGCGTGTTTTTGTGGAAAACTGGAAAACTGGTTAGTGCCTTCTCTATTTCAAGAATCTCCCGCTCTGCTATTTTTAGCTCTTTCTGCCCACTAGCACACGGCGTGATCGCTTCACTGCGTGTAAAAGCATCTACAGGAAACCTTTCCAAATAGCCACGCGCGATCCTCGTGCTATCCGCCCATTGGTCTGGCCTAGGTCAACCTCCACACACCCCAGCTCCCCCACGCCCCCAAACTGAGAAATCAGCACTAGTATTTAACTAGCGCCCTTGCCAATCCCAGAGAAAGCAAGCGTTGGAGCGTCTCCTAGCATCAAAACTTGTTTGAACCGGCTGAATTCTCAGTAACGCTATCTGCCACTCCCCTAACGAGCGTAAGCCTGATTTTTGTTTTCTCAACTGCTTCTTATAACCACTATTGAAGAATGAGCGAATACTACAGTTCCTTCCAAGAGACTGGGCTGACCCTTCTGGTTGACCGCCAACGAATTGGCCAAAGCGACGCTTTCCACCTGAATGCGGCATCGATTGCTGCCGCCGCCGCCGCCGCTGCTGTAGCTGGTAAGAATGCCGCCACTGCTGCGCTGCATTCCGGCGACTGGCCCGAGCAGGCTAGGAAGTCTTGGTAAGTATCCAGTGTCTCTTGCTGACTTGCTGACTATATAGTATAGGACTCTAGTCTTGTTAATGTTGGTACAAACTCTAGACCAATGGTTGGTAAATAACTATTGCGTAATACTTTCGATCAATGTTACCTTCCTGGTTTGGCCTCAGAAAAATCCAGAAAATTCTAGAATGTTCGAAACTTCTCTTCCGCTTACTTAGCTACTTGTAGTAGTATTAAATGAAAAAGCTTTTCGTCTTTAAATGATTCCAGTTTCTTAGAAAGATTTTAAAAAAATCAAGATTTGATTTTTTTATTTAAACCACCCTTAATTGAAAAAGAGATTGGAAAAAAGTGTTTCAAGTTAGCAACTGAGCTATTATTATCAAATTTTTCAGCATCAACCGTCTCCATGGCAACGGCTCGTGGGTGCGCTACTGCGCTTGCGAAGACTGCCAGCGCGTCCACGCTGTCCGTTTCAGGCGGAGCAGCAACGGTAGCAGCAACGGCGATGTCCAGCTGGTAGATGACGAGCCGACGCTGGTCGCGGACGAGAATTTGCGAATGACCTACGAAGTTTGGGGACTGCGCCAGAATGAGCTGCCAGTGAAAGGTAGGTCTGAGTATTGATCAGATTGATGCTCAAGTTCGATTTCTGCAAAGTTTTTAACGCTTTCAAAAACAATATACAACTCAATGCCACCGCAGGCACCTACGTGGACCCGAAGATCCTGCCGGGCTTCAAGTACCGAGTTCGCTGCCTCGGCCCGGGCGGCCGCTCCGTCTTCCCCGAGCCGCGCCGCCTGCTCAGCATCGGTGCCGGCTACGGCAAGCGGCTCACCTTCGATGTCAAGTCGCTGAGCTCCGGCGAGGGCGCCAACAGGCGGCCAGTGGACCACTTCTGGTCGGACAGCTGGCCGGAGGGCTACGCCCTCTCCCTGTCTGCCCTGGACGTCGGCCAGCGATTCGCCTTGCAGACCCGCAGCGGCCAGGAGATCGGCCGCGCCGAGGTCACGTGGACGGTGCCGGAGCCAGCAGAGTGTCGCCTGCGGCTCGGCGCCGACTTCGTTGTGGCCAGCGTGCCAGTGGCTTTCCGGGCCAGCGTCGGCCTGACCGCCTGCCGCTGTCTGCTCGGTTGCCATGACTACGAAGACGTGGCCATGACCGGTATTGCTCGACTGGAGCGGCCTGCCGGCTCCCGGGCGGTGGCCACGGTGGCCCGAGTTGACGGAGTTCGGCTGCCGAGCCTGCCCGATCTGCGTCTGGTGCCGATCGATTGATTTGTTGATCGATTTTTCCAAGAAACCTCTGGGTTGATCAAATTTTCCAAGAAACTTCTGGGTTGATCGATGATCGATTTTTCCAAGAAACCTCTGGAAAACTAATTGGGGCTTTTCGATGTTTCTACGATAGCTATTTCTTAGAAACTGTCGGATTCGGTGTCCGAATTCGTCCCCGCTGTAATATCTATTCATCTTGGGAGGGAGAGACCAACAGCAAGACTTCCCGAGTCCAGAACCAGAACATCTGGGGGGGGGGGGGGGGGTTACAAAAAGCCGTTCACCTCGGTATTGCTCACTAGTCATGTTTGATGTTGCGGCATTCTGTACTGACCGTCTCCGCTCTTGGTAGCACCGGACTGCCATTCGGATGCATTCGTCGCCTTCATACTTTCGACACAATTTTGTGCTTTTTCTGTAAAAAGTATATATAATTTAACTCGTCTCCAGCCGCATAGCAACACCATAGCAACTGTTGCTATGCGGCTGTCGCGGCTCGATGACTCACTCCCCCTGCTCCCCTTTTCGATCCGTTAGCTCAGCAAGATACCCTACCACAGCTTGGCGTAGCTTTATCAGCTTGTTTTAATATTGAATATATATTTTTCCATTACTTGTATTGGTGTACAAATTATTAATATTTTATTTAATACTAGTTGTGAATAGTCTGCGTTAGAACCAGGCTGATAAAGCTGTGGTGTATCAAGCTCCCGCGAGTTTAGTTGTGCTTACATATTACTTACATCTATACAAAACTGTATTTTTTAGCCTTTTTCACGTTGGCATTCGTTTTGCCCTTTTTTCTCTGTACGCTCGTTTTGCCTCGTCGCTCCACAAGTCGCTAGCGATCGAGTCTCCGCTTCCTGAACCAATCTAACCAACTGCCTCGCAGCTCCCGATGCTAGCAGTAATATGCTGGCAAAATACCAGCTTATTACTAACTATCCTACTCATAATAGTAGCGCATCGCGAATATTATCGGAGCTGCGAACCAGTTTATTGGTGGCTATTCTGGCTGTATTTTATCGTTAACCGTTAGCCAACTTTGGCCCATAACTAGTATTTGTTTCTTAGTTCTTGTATCACACGGGCCGCGCGAATAGCAAAATTCTATGTTATTTATCGAATGTATTACAAAAAATTTCCTAAACCGATGGTTTTTTTGTTCGCCGCCGAATCTTTCGATCCGACCCCAGAAATCTGATTTGGGGCTTTTATTGTGCGCTAGCCAATGCGTTTGTTGTTGTTCTTTACAATAAATTTGTGAGGCCATTTTTTGAGCAAAACAACTTTGCTTCATAATATAAAGTTCATCACTTCATCACTTTTTTGGGGAGTTTATGATACTGCTTTCTGCACATTCCGCTCACTTCTGAGTACATATTGGATAAGCCACTTGGGTTTTAGGATAAGCCAGTTGGGTTTTAGGATAAGCCACTTGGGTTTTAGGATAAGCCACTTGGGTTTTAGGATAAGCCACTAGGGTTTTAGGATAAGCCACTTGGGTTTTAGGATAAGCCACTTGGGTTTTAGGATAAGCCACTTGGGTTTTAGGATAAGCCAGTTGGGTTTTAGGATAAGCCACTTGGGTTTTAGGATAAGCCACTTGGGTTTTAGGATAAGCCACTAGGGTTTTAGGATAAGCCACTAGGGTTTTAGCATAAGCCAGTTGGGTTTTAGGATAAGCCTCTTGGGTTTTAGGATAAGCCACTTGGGTTTTAGGGTAAGCCACTTGGGTTTCAGGATAAGCCAGTTGGGTTTCAGGATAAGCCACTTGGGTTTTAGGATAAGCCACTTGGGTTTCAGGATAAGCCAGTTGGGTTTTAGGATAAGCCAGTTGGGTTTTAGGATAAGCCACTTGGGTTTTAGGATAAGCCACTTGGGTTTTAGGGTAAGCCACTTGGGTTTCAGGATAAGCCAGTTGGGTTTTAGGATAAGACACTTGGGGTTTTTATACAAGCCACTAGAGTTTTAGGATAAGACACTTGGGTTTTTATACAAGCCACTTGGGTTTTAGGATAAGACAAATTAGGCTTTTAGAGCCACTAGGGTTTTAGGATAAGACAAATTAGGCTTTTAGAGCCACCAGGGTTTTAGGATAAGACAAATTAGGCTTTTAGAGCCACTAGGGTTTTAGGATAAGACAAATTAGGCTTTTAGAGCCACTAGGGTTTTAGGATAAGACAAATTAGGCTTTTAGAGCCACTAGGGTTTTAGGATAAGCCACTTTGGTTTTAGGACAAGCCTCTATGATTTTAGGATAAGCCTATATGGCTTTATGATGAGCCACTTTAGTCTTAGGATAAGTCACTAGGGTTCTAAGATAAGCCACTAGGGTTTTAGGATAAGCCACTAGGGTTTTAGGATAAGCCAGTAGGTTTATACGAGCTACGCGGGTTTTCGGATAGTTTTTAGGTTTTAGGGTTCGGTTTTAGGTTCCTAAGTAGTAGAATAAAGTAATAGGGCTTAAGTATAAATAAATGAGCCACCTGTTTACGATAAGCGATTGGCCTATCAGAATTATGTATCTGGGTTGTAGAGATTTTTTGAAAGCGCAAAATATTGGGTCAAAGATAAGTTATTTTTAGCCTTTATCTTGAACCTTAATTGTTGTGGACATTTTACAGTATCAGGTGGCATCAGTTTTCTGTGGTGTTCACTTGAGATCATTTTGATCGGCTGATACCGATCGTCTGAGCTTGTACTCGTAAATAAGATAAGAAATCGCAGAGTACTTCGATCTGAGAAATTAATAACCATATATTTCGATAAGTATTACTACTAGTAGGCACAGTTGAAAAGTAGCAAGTTAAAAAGTGCAGCAACGGATTATTCCTGGAAATCGTAGCGCTTGAGCAGCAGGTGAAAATTATCCCAGGTGAATTCTATACGTTACTTCAATAGCTCAGGGGTTTGAGTCCTCGGCTGGAGCTGCTGCGGGCACCTCCGCCTCAGCCGCCGGCACGACAGCCGGATCGGAGGTGACGAAGGCGCGCAGCAAGACGGTGTATGTCTCAGTGACGTCACCGCGCAGGGTCACTACGATGCTGGTCTCCACTGGGACGTTCGGCTGGGTGAGAGAGTAGGGTGGATTGAGGCGCTTGTTGAAACAGGGAGAGGGGGAGAGTTAAAGGAAGAAAGGTGGGATGTACAGAGCGTACATGGGAAGAGAAAGCTTGAGACGAATTAAACTTACATCCTGAGTTGGCGGAGGGTTCCAGGTGAACACGACGGGCTTCTTGGTGCCAGCTTCCACTTGGCCCTTCACCGAGTCGATGGAGAATCCCAGCGCACTGATGACGTTCGTGTTTTCAAAAGTGTACTCGGCGTTCTGAAGAGGAGCATTGCATCGTCATGGAAGCCGATGGAATATCGAATTAACAGTAGTAGCAAACGCATTTTTCTTTCAATTTTTCCCTCGCTAAAATAATTTGTGCCAAATCTCTAGTCAGCTCAATCATTGTATCCTTGACTAGTTTTAGAGCAACACAAAACAGATCTTTTTTGTACGCTCGTAGTTCCGCTGCTAACGAAAACAACGACGTAATCCATTATAATGACTTATAATTACCTTTTTCTGACTGACGGCCATGGTCCTGACGCAGCCGACGTACATTGTTCGATTAGCCGGTGAGATCACGCCGTCAACTGAGCACACGGCGCCAAAGGTGAGCAGAATGGCGCCAGCGGGGGCCTTGGGGTCTGGAATTCGGCACGTGCAACTTGCAGGTCCTTCTACATGACTTCTAAAAGCTAAAAATTCTCTACATGACTAAATTCCAACATAATTTTGAGATGTTGGGGTGTTGTTAGCACTCATTTTAGCGGCAGGCACTCATTTTGGCGCCGAAGGCGTCATAGTTTGGCTCCCGGAAGCAAAATTATTGATTTTCCACAACGGGTCACAAGGTAGGGCGGTGGCACAAAACAAAGCACTGGCCTGTTCCCCCACTGAGCCACTGAGCAGCTCAACTAACACGAGTCACTCACACAGACAACCAGAGAGTCACCCACACAGACAACCAAAGAGTCACCCACACAGACAACCAAAGAGTCACCCACACAGACAACCAAAGAGTCACCCACACAGACAACCAAAGAGTCACCCACACAGACAACCAAAGAGTCACCCACACAGACAACCAAAGAGTCACCCACACAGACAACCAAAGAGTCACCCACACAGACAACCAAAGAGTCACCCACACAGACAACCAAAGAGTCATCCACACAGACAACCAGAGTCACCCACACAGACAACCAAAGAGTCACCCACACAGACAACCAAAGAGTCACCCACACAGACAACCAAAGAGTCACCCACACAGACAACCAAAGAGTCATCCACACAGACAACCAGAGTCACCCACACAGACAACCAAAGAGTCACCCACACAGACAACCAAAGAGTCACCCACACAGACAACCAAAGAGTCACCCACACAGACAACCAAAGAGTCACCCACACAGACAACCAAAGAGTCACCCACACAGACAACCAAAGAGTCACCCACACAGACAACCAAAGAGTCACCCACACAGACAACCAAAGAGTCACCCACACAGACAACCAAAGAGTCACCCACACAGACAACCAAAGAGTCACCCACACAGACAACCAAAGAGTCACCCACACAGACAACCAAAGAGTCACCCACACAGACAACCAAAGAGTCACCCACACAGACAACCAAAGAGTCACCCACACAGACAACCAAAGAGTCACCCACACAGACAACCAAAGAGTCACCCACACAGACAACCAAAGAGTCACCCACACAGACAACCAAAGAGTCACCCACACAGACAACCAAAGAGTCACCCACACAGACAACCAAAGAGTCACCCACACAGACAACCAAAGAGTCACCCACACAGACAACCAAAGAGTCACCCACACAGACAACCAAAGAGTCACCCACACAGACAACCAAAGAGTCACCCACACAGACAACCAAAGAGTCACCCACACAGACAACCAAAGAGTCACCCACACAGACAACCAAAGAGTCACCCAACCAACAACAGACACTGAAACCCTGAAGACGCACCTTCGGTGACGGTGCCTCTGAACGCGGCGGCGAGGCACTCGACCTCGGAGCGGATGGCGTCGCCTCCGCCAAGGTAGGCGATGTGCGGCTTGGCCTGGCCGACCAGCCTCAGCTTGTGCGCCTCCTCCTTGTCGAAGATCAGCACTCGCAGGATGTCCGAGTAGCAGTCAGAGACTCGATCTGGCGCGAACGTCACCGTCAGGGAGGCCGTCTGGCCAGCCGGGATGTCGCCGGCGCAGGGTACGCAGTCGAACACCGCCTGGCCGCTGCGGTTCTGCACGCCCAGCGCCGCGGTTCGGCCTCCAGGGGCGAATACTGGCGGATGCTGCGCCTCCTGTGGACGGGGAGTCGTTTAGGAGTCATTGGAATCTACATGAACCAGGTGGAAGTCAGTGGAATCTACAAGAACCAGGTGGAAGTCAGTGGAATCTACAAGAACCAGGTGGAAGTCAGTGGAATCTACAAGAACCGGTTAGGAGTCAGTGGAATCTACAAGAACCAGGTGGAAGTCAGTGGAATCTACAAGAACCAGGTGGAAGTCAGTGGAATCTACAAGAACCAGGTGGAAGTCAGTGGAATCTACAAGAACCGGTTAGGAGTCAGTGGAATCTACAGGAACCAAGTGGAAGTCAGTGGAATCTACAAGAACCGGTTAGGAGTCAGTGGAATCTACAGGAACCAAGTGGAAGTCAGTGGAATCTACAAGAACCGGTTAGGAGTCAGTGGAATCTAGAGGAACCGGGTGGAAGTCAGTGGAATCTACAGGAACCGGTTAGGAGTCAGTGGAATCTACAGGAACCAAGTGGAAGTCAGTGGAATCTAGAGGAACCGGGTGGAAGTCAGTGGAATCTACGGGAACCGGGTGAAGTCAGTGCAATCTACAAGAACCGGTTAGGAGTCAGTGGAATCTACAGAAACCGGGTGAAGTCAGTGGAATCTACAGGAACCGGGTGGAAGTCACTTGCCTGGAAGCGGAGCAGTGACGCGCTGTCCAGCCGAATATTGAAGGCAACGTTCAGCGCCGACTGATTGGTGAGGGTGAGCTGGTGCTCCACGTACTCGCCGGCGAGCACGGCGCCCAGATCGAACTGGCCAGTCTCTGAGCAGGACACCTTCGGCAGGATACCGCAGCCCTGCAGGGTGACTCCCAGCTTTTGGCCGCCGCCAGTGTGCAGGAAAAACCGCTCGTGGAAGCTGCACTCTTTGTCCGGAGTGAAGCTGACCAGCACCGAGTGCGACTGCTGCGGCTCCAGCGGCCGCAGAGCGTTCAGAAGGGCAAAGGGGCCGTTGGGGTCCAGCAGGGAGCCGGTCAGGTTCAACTGGGAGGCGGAGATATTCTGCACCGTGAAGGATTTGACGGCCGTCTGGCCCAGCGAGACATTCTCGAAGTCCAGGGCGGACCGGCCGCTGTTCGAGATGATCGCCAGCTGCGGACTGACCACGGGACAGTTCACCTTCAGGTACAAGGTGTTCTCGGTCGAGTACTTCAGGGTGCCTGGCTCCGTGGGGCACCGGCCGGAGGCCACGAAGCACGGAACAGTGTATGTGTTGAAATCGCCGAGGAATTTGCGCATCAGCGAGGCCTGGCCGGCGTAGAACTGGTCCGAGTCCGGCGCGATCGACTCCGGCGGCGGCGCTTGGATCTCCGGGCCGCCGGTGCCGTCTGCGCCTCCAGCATCAGCGCCAGGGCCGCCAGCTCCGCGGCCTCCGCGACCGCCTGCAGCCGCACCGCCTCGGCCGCCGCCTCCCGCCTGCTTGGCTGGCGGCTGCTTGCCCTTGGCGCCCGGCTTGGATTTCTAAAGTTGTTAAAAAGTAACGCTTAGTTCACATCAATTCTTATTTAGTTTGCTACAAGGAAAATTCCAACTTCCAAAAATAGCCGGCGGAAGCCCATTTTCTAAAAATAGAAACACAACTCCCATCGGCTTTTTGGGGAACCCTGTTTCTAAAAATAGCACCTTACCCGGCCAAATTCGTCTCTAAATGTACGCTTAATTAAGTGCACTGGAATTCCCATCTGGAGAGCTGATGAGTCAAGCTAAAAGCTATTAATAGAAGCCAATAAAAACAAGTTTCGAGACTCTTTTAATTTAATTACCGGTTCAGGCATTCTCTGTCTTCTGAAAATTTAGTGCTCAACGCAAGTTCATTCGTATTAAAAATATGCACAACAGGTTAACTGAAATTGCACACCCGGTTACTCGTGAGCATGCATTAAAGGAAAATTTGGTGAATTAGGAGAGTGACTTTTAGAAGTATACAGTTGATTGTTCAGAACAGATAAAGAGCGAACTCAGAATACAATTAGCCACACATAAAAAACTTGTTAAGCATCAAATTCTCAGCTTCCCGAACAGCAGACTGGCTCAGCCAATTCAAATCTTACGTCGTCCTTCTTGGGCGACTTTGCAGCCCCCTTCTTTGAGCTGGTTGCCTGAAAGTAGAAGATGTACTTTAGTATCCGACCCGGTGAATGAAAAAATATAAATGACTGCCAGCAATGCCCTAAGTGAATCGAACGTGAAGCTTGATGTCAATACAAGAGTGAATGACAAAGGAACATAAAAGCATTTTAATTCAATAATTACTGTAAATTCATCGCACGAGTCCTGTAAGTATAAGAATTACAAAGATGGAAAATAATATTTTTTTTAAATATACGATAATCTTTTATTAGTAGTAAAACACAAAATTCACACCTGCGCCTTCTCCGCCTCCTCTTGTTGGCGCCGCTGTTCGGCGCGCTGGCGCTCACGCTCGGCACGCGCCTCGGCCTCCATGCGCAGGCCAGCCAGACAGCTGGCCTCCTGCTGCACCTGGCGCACCGTGAACTTCGGCTTCAGGCGCAGGTGGATTCGCGCCCGCTCGCCCGGCATGACGGTGCCGACGCAGGGCGCCAGCTGGAACGGCGCGTCGTCCGGCACGACAAACTCGAATGAGGTCGGGCCGACCGGCGCGATGGGCCCTTGCCGATGCGGGGCACCGGGTGGGAGTACTCGTTCATGCTGGTGTGCTCGTTCACCACGTAGATCATGGCGTCGTTGAAGTCCTGCAGGGCGGTGGCCTTGAAGTTCACCACCTGCTCGGAGAGTCGCAACGGCGGATGGACGCCGACCCCGGTGCAGGGGATGGAAAACTTGCGGTCGATGAGGGTGCGGCAGGTGAGCGTGAAGGCGAAGTCGGCCGCCCGGTCGGGGCTGAACACAACCTCCAGGCTGATGGTCTCCTTCGGCAGGATGACGCCGAATCCGTCGTTTGGTTGCACTTCGGCGTACTGCAACGTGGATGGGTGTTAAGTGCGGCAATTCCTGAGTTGATCTGATTGGCTGCTATTAATAGCTCGGAGAATCCCTAACTAGGAAGGCTCACATCGGGCAGTCCAACGAAGCCAAACTTCTGCGGCAGCAGGCTGTTGTTGGTCAGCCGGATGGTGCGCACTGCCGACTCGTAGATGGTGCAGCAGCCGAAGTCCAGCCCATCGACGTCGAATTCTAAATCGGATCCCGTTACCACGGCAACGGCGGTGAATTCTATTGGCCGTGTCTGCTCGGCCACCCTGATGGTCAGCGGCACCTCCAGGACGCCGGTGGCCGGATCGAAAAACTCTCCGGCCGCATCGTCGGCTAGGGAGGCGCGCGGCAGGAACTTCAGCTGGGCGGAGAAGCTGCTGCGGGCCTGCACGTAACCGGTCTTGGGCAGCAGCTCCATGTGGCCTTGCAGCTTCGGCGGTACCTGAGAGAGGCGAGTTTGTGAGTGCCAGAGTGCCAGATATGAAAAATTCTCTCGTCGGTAGCATCGACGAAATTGATTTCTTTTTACTCTTCAGATTTTCTCAGCGCAATCGCTACGCTCCTTCGTCCTATATTTGTCGTATCGCATTGAGTATGCTCTACTGTACTAGAGAACGCATAGCGCTGAATGGGGTTTTTCCCATAGACAAATTCAGTCAAGAAAACCCTGCATGGGTTTAGGCCATAGACTGTGCTGCTCTCAAGCAATAGCAGCAGCTAGTGTCTGTGGCCCTAACCCCGGGATTTACACCTGCCCTAATGTGCTACTGCGCGCCGCATCTGAAGGCTGCGTACGGCTGTTCAGTCTGGGGGGGGGGTCGCCACACACCCTCAATTACCCCAGCTAATGCTGGCACCCATTTTACAGCTGGGTAAACTAAAGCAATGCAGAGTTAAGTGTCTTGCTCAACAGTACACAATTTGTTTCGAGTGGGTTGAGAATCGAACCCCCGACCTTACAGTCGTGAGTCCGACGCTCTAACCACTAGGCCTGGAAGTGCAGACCTGGAAGTGCAGCTTCAGCGCGGTGCTGGCCCGGTTGCGCACCACCACGGTGTCCTGGTACAGCCGGTCCTGGGTGCACACCCGCAGGTCCACCGTGCTCCTCTCCAGCCACACCGGCACGTCCACCGCCACCCCGACGGCTTCGAAGCTCAAGCTGGCCGAGGCGGGGTCGTCGAAGTCGACGCGGAACTCGGCGCGATTGCCGCCAGGTAGGCTGGGCAGCCACACCAGCTCCAGCTTGACCTCCGAGAACGGCGCCAGCCAGCCGCCGGAGGTGCGCCCGACAGACATGCCGTCGGTGAGTCGCGCCGGCAGCTCCTCCTGCGGTTGTCGCTGCTCGCCTGAGTCAGCCTGGCCGACCTGCTCGATCAGCGAGTCTCCAGCCGCCGCGGCGGCCACCTCGGCGGCTGCTCCAGGAGCCGCTGGGGAGGCCGCGGGAGCTGCCGGTGCTGAAACTGCCGAATCCGCCGCCGGCTCCTCCGCGGCTTTTTCATCCTCAGTCTGGGGGGTGAAAATCAATCAATCAATCAATATATCAACCAACCAACCAACCAATCAATCAATCAATCAATCAATCAATCAGTCAATCGATCAAACAATCCATCCAGCTCCATCGCCAAGCCCTGACTCACCGGAGCTGTGGTGGAATACTCTGTCCTCTCTCGCACTCTGAACGGGTCCAGTTTGGTCAGGGCGAAGTTGCAGCCTTTGGCACCGGCGTTGCGCAGGGTCAAAGTCTGATGAAGCGTCTCGCCAATCACGCTGACGCCAAAGTCAACCTTGGCTTTGTCGATTGATAGCTGAGGAGCGGGAAGTGCAACATGGGAAGTGCTGACATGCAGTTCACAGTGTGGTTGTTTGGAATAAAGTGTCTTAGGATTGAGATGGGTGCTAGCACTGGCTGTGTGATAGTTTAGAGGCGGCTTTTAAGGTTGAGGTGAAGGCTAGGAGTAGGGTGAGTTCTAGGAGTGAGGTGGGTGCTAGGAGTGAGGTGGATGCTAGTAGTGAGGTGGGTGCTAGGAGTGGGGTGGATGCTAGGATAGGAGTGAGGTGGGTGCTAGGAGTGGGGTGGATGCTAGGATAGGAGTGAGGTCGGTGCTAGGAGTGGGGTGGGTGCTAGGAGTGGGGTGGATGCTAGGATAGGAGTGAGGTGGGTGTTAGGAGTGGGGTGGCTGCTATGATAGGAGTGAGGTCGGTGCTAGGAGTGGGGTGGGTGCTAGGAGTGGGGTGAATGCTAGGATAGGAGTGAGGTGGGTGCTAGGATTGGGGTGGGTGCTAGGAGTGAGGCGGGTGCTAAAAGTGGGGTGGGTTCTAGGAGTGGGGTGCTTGGGGTGAGCTTAGCTGTGATTGGCTGAGGGCAATAATAGAAAATCGCATTCACTCACATCGCACTTTTTCGTAGTGCACAAAATCGGCACAGAGAACTGGCCAGTCTGGCACAGGAAGGTGATTTCGCCGCTAAGATCTTCGTTAATCCGAGGTGTGAAGCTGAGCACCAGCTGGCAGGACATTCCGGCGGAGAGGTGGCCGGGCGGGTTAAATTGGATCTGGATGAAGTTGTTCAGATAGTCCGTCATGCCAACCAGCTTGCAGGAGTTCACGCTGTAGGATGCATTTGTCAGCGTGACCTTCTGCTTGTAGGTCTGATCCACTTCGAAGTCCTTGAAGTGCACCACCTCCGGCTTGCTGAAGAAGGCGGCGTCGCCTTTGAATTCGCGACCGGCGGCCACCTGCTTGGTGACAATATTGGCTCTGGTCTGGTCCAGAACTCGGCGCATGATTTCCTGGAATTTTGGGGAGGGCAGATTCTCATAGACAGTCTTGTGTGAGGGGCAGATTCTCATAGACAGTCTCGTGTGAGGGGCAGATTCTCATAGACAGTCTTGTGTGAGGGGCAGATTCTCATAGACAGTCTTGTGTGAGGGGCAGATTCTCATAGACAGTCTTGTGTGAGGGGCAGATTCTCATGGACAGTCTGTTGTGAGGGGCAGATTCTCAGAGACAGTCTGCTATGAGGGACGAATTCATCTACCAACCTGCTCCATGTAGGAGGCCTTCCCATTGCGGATGTAGTCCACCTTGTCGGTGCGCGGGATGCTGTAGGCCTTGAAGGTGTCCCACATGCCGGCGAACTGCGGCTTCGCCAACGACTCAGCGCCCGACGCCGCCTCCGCCGCGGCCGCCGCCAGCGACGCCCGCAAAGTCGCCGTCGTGGCATCCGCTGGCTCGTCATCGTCGTCGTCGGCGGCGGCAGTGAAGCGCCGCGTCGCGCCCGGCGCCGTCTCCTCGTCGGACGAGTCAACGGGCGCCTCACGACGCGCCGAATTCGTCAGCTCGGCGCCGGCGCTGAAGGCCCGCCCACCGGAGTCGGCTGCGTCCAGCGCTGCCTCGATGTCGCGCGTCATCCGCAGCTTCCGACTGCGCCGAAACGGCGCCGCTGACGACGACGTCGTTGTGGACAGGCCGCGCGTGTCCTTGGCGTACAGGTAGGGCAGCCGCTCGCGCTTCTTCTTCTCCCAGTCCTCCTCAATCAGCAGGCGCGCCGCGATGTCCGCCTGCTTCTTCCGCTGTTCGTTGCGCCAAATATCGGAATCGGCGCGGGCCTCGGCTGCGCGGCGCTCCCGACGCAGCGCCAGACCGGCGTCGCCGCCTGCGGCGATCGTCTCGGTGCGTAGTTCGCGCGCCTCAACGTCGGCGCGGCGCTGCTCGGCGCGAGCCCGGTTGCCAAGCGCCGTGAGGTTCTCCCGATTGCCGGCGATGCCCTCCTTCAGGCGCAGCACTGAGCGAACCTTCTTCTCGAAATCCTCCCTGTAGCGCTCCTCCTCGGCGTCGCGGGCCTGCCGGATGCTGCGCATGGTCTCCAGCAGGCGGGCATTGTGCAGATCGTGCGCCGCCTTCACCCGGCGCCGGTTGTCCGACTCCTGCAGGTCCATGCGCTCGCGCCACTGGCGCAGTTCCCTGCGCGCGGTAGTTGAATAATATTGCAGATCCCCAGGATAGATGTCAGTGTCTATAGATTGGGCCTTGGGGTGTGGGGAGACCTGAACTAGATCCTAATCTGGATTTATAGGGCCGGGTTGGAGTGGCCTGGATTTATAGGGCCGGGTTGGAGTGGCCTGGATTTATAGGACCGGGTTGGAGTGGCCTGGATTTATAGGGTCGGGTTGGAGTGGCCTGGATTTATAGGGCCGGGTGGAGTGGCCTGGATTTATAGGGCCGGGTGGAGTGGCCTGGATTTATAGGGCCGGGTGGAGTGGCCTGGATTTATAGGGCCGGGTGGAGTGGCCTGGATTTCTAGAGCCAGAAGGGGCGATGGGCTGTCCTGGATTTTGGGACGTGTTTCCCCTAACAATTTGAGCAAGCCAGCATCCACCATCCGCTCACTCTTCCTTCCGTTGGAAGAAGCCCTCGGTGGCGTCGGCAAATTTCCTCTCCTTCAGCTGCCGTAGGGCCGCCACCTCGGCTTTGAACTCGTCGTAGAGCTGCTCCTTCTGCCGCAGCTCGTGGTCGGTTAGCAACTGCTTGCCCTGCTCGATTCGGGCGAGGGTCAGCTCGTACCTGAGTGAGGGGGTTGTCGGCTTTGAGTTCAATGTGGTATAGTAGAACGCTGAACTGCTGGACCGGACACTTCGCTTTTGAAACTGCCACTGCAATCCCGAAACTGCCATCACTATCCCGAAACTGACATCAAATTCACGAAACTGCCATCACTATCCCGAAACTGCTATCAAAATCCCGAAGCTACCATCACAATCCTAAAACTACCACCGCAATCTCAGAACTGCCATCACAATCCCGAAACTGCCACCACAATCCCGAAACTGCCATCACAATCCCAAAACTGCCATCACAATCCCGAAACTGCCATCACAATCCCGAAACTGCCATCACAATCCCAAAACTGCCATCACAATCCCGAAACTGCCATCACAATCCTGAAACTGATATCAAATTCACGAAACTGCCATCCCAATCCCGAAACTGCCATCACAATACCGAAACTGCCATCACAATCCCGAAACTGCCATCACAATACCGAAACTGCCATCACAATCCTGAAACTGATATCAAATTCACGAAACTGCCATCCCAATCCCGAAACTGCCATCACAATACCGAAACTGCCATCACAATCCCGAAACTGCCATCACAATCCCGAAACTGCCATCACAACCCCGAAACTCACTCGGCCTCCAGCAGGCTCCGGTAGATGTGGCTGGCCAGCAGCTCCTCGCCCGACTTCTCCTGTCCGATTCGCTCCAGCTGGGCGCGCAGACGAAACGCCGCAGCCGAATTGGCCGCCGCCTCCTGCTGCACGATCTGGCCGGAGACGTCGACCGCCTCGCGGTCCAACTCCTCCACTCGCTTCCTGCAGCGGTTGTTCTCCTCCCTGTTTGGGTGGCGGTGGGCTGCCGGTTTTTGGTTTGAAGACATTTGGGAGACCAGAGGGGGCTGACATTGGGGAGAATAGCATTCGACACTGGGGGGACAGCGTCTGAGCATTCTGGGCTGGCAGAAGGTAAGAACAAAGACTCACCTGTACTTGTCCACCTCGTACTGTCTCTCCTTCACCTTATCGTCCAGTCGCTTTAGGAAGGCTCGAGTGTGAATCATCTCGGCGCGCTCGCGCTGGGTGAACTTCTTCACCGGTTTTGGCGCGCCCTCGTCCGCCTGCTCCGAGTTGCCGCAGATTGAACTGTGAAGTTGAAAAGGGTGCGAACAGATGAAAAAGGAGAGACTTCGATTTTTATTATTATATCTCATCTCTTATACTTCCTCATCTACATCATTGGCGTCTTGTCGGAAAAGAAAATAAAAAATGACCAAAATTTATTATTTGAAATAGTATCATTTGATTTTAATTTCCTTTAAAGTCAAAATCAATCTAAGATTCTGCCCTAATTTTCTTTTCTTGTAACAAGTGTTAATAAAAAATTAGAGATAATTAACAAATAATACTTTAACGCCCTATTAGTTCGTTTAACTCAATCAAACCTGTTGGTATTATAAATTGAAATAGTGATGTTTTACATGGAACAAAAAACAAAGAGCCAATTGTAAGCAAAATGCATCGATTTTTTTAGCAGAATTATAATAAAACATAAAAAGCTAAAAAAAGCCTTATTGGGATGTAATGTTGCTTATCTCTTTGTCAATATTTATGAACAAAAAACTTTTCACAAAACGAAAATACATCTATAGTTGCTTTCTAAAAATAGATCGTAAGAAGTAAGTAAATCTGGTCAGGACAGATCCAGGCCCTCAAAAAGTCATACTTTGGCATATTATGAACAATGATGGCATATTTTTCTGGGTTCTATAATAAGGGGGCAAATGCATTGATGCAATTTTGTGTTTTTACTACCCATTCTTGTTTAAAATACGATAGTCGTAGAACAGATATCTTCATTTCTAAAGATGGAAACTATAACGACCCTTCTTGATGCAATGCTATATAAAAATCTTGAATACTTAGTGATTTAAATAAAAGTAAATGACTTACTTAAGCTCATCGATTTGTTCCTGTGTTAGTCCTTCACCATTCATTTGACCATGACCATCGTAGAATTCAACCTCGTCAAAATTTTCTTCGGGCTGGTCACCGAAAAGGAACTGCTGTTCTCCCTCTTCATACTCATCATAATCTCCATTGGCAAGATCATCGTGCGATTCATAGTTATTCAATGCGTCAGATGAGTTAAGAAGATCTTTAGCTGAATCCATTGCTGATAGCTAGGAATCAGCTCAATTTCCACCACGTTTCGACCAAGCAAAAATTGAATAAAAAATCATAAAAAATCGAAATTAAACAGTATGGACGCGTAGCTTAGGGTAGAAACAGTAAAACAAAAATTACTTGTCTCTATAAAGATATATCCGAAAATAAATACTGTTTGCGTGGGAAGATACGTTTTTACTATTTATTTGCAAAATCGTTCACTATCTAATTTTAAAACTTAAAGCATCGAAGCATGTTTAGCGTCGTTGCATTTTTAAATTAGTCTTTTGCCAAAATAAAAATCTATATATGTATAGCATAAGATTAGTGTTAAAAATTGTTTGTGTTTGTATGTTGATCGATATTACTGCTTGTAATTGTGATAGAATCGCTGCAGCGCCTACTAAAACTTTCTGAATTACGATCGTAGTATTACCCAAGTCAATTGGTCCATGCTTTAGTTTTGTCTTAGTCTCATGGCTAAACTAAATTATTTATTTGTGTAGTGTACTACTTTATAATATGACATTTTTGAAAAGGAACATTGTATAAAAATATTATGAAAATGTAAGCTTATTTATTTTATCAAAAACATACCGTCTCATCAAAGAGAATAAACTTAATTTTGTCAAAATTGTCACACTCTACCTTTTACTTGCAATTACCATCCTATAATCCATAAAACAAAAGTGTCGCGTCTGTGTCGATATTAAACTTAAGTATAATAACAGTTATATTAAATTTAAAAGGTTCTGATTGCTTGCTATCCAGACTGATTTAAAAATAATCGTAAACTTTTGAAGCTGTAGTCAGTAGAACCATTTGAAATCAAATTTATATACTTTCATGTGTCGCTTTTAGTAACACGAGTATAAAAGAAAAGCTTTAAAATGCAATAACTTTCATGCAGTCGACTGTTGATGACGCACAGAGCCTTACTACGGGCGGACGGGCGGCAGGATATTCCGTTAAATCAAAATTTGACAACGATCGGGCATGGAGGTTGCGATATTGTTCTCAATGTAAGCATGGTTGTTGATAGCATTACTATTTAAAGTAGGCGAGAAGCATATTTTAACCGAATATTCTATTTTAAAGGCCGACGGAACCGCCGCACTGCATGCTATTGTGGAGTTTTCGTCAGAGAACAACTGCTACGTACTGAGGGACTTGTCAACGGAGCAGGTGAGTACGATGCTCACTGTTGGAGCTATGAATTAAGCACAATAACCAAAAAATTTTTCGCCAAGCAACACAACGACATTCTAGTATCATCTAGCAGAAATCCTCCACCATAATTCTCCATTGTCTGCATCATCTCCTCATCTTATCCAGCATCCTCTCCAACCAATCCAACAATCCTCTACCATTCTATTCAGTATCCTCTCCATCCTATACAAACATCCTCTCCATCCTATCCAGCATCCTCTCCATCCTATCCAGCATCCTCTCCCCATCCAATCCAGCATCCTCTCCCCATCCTATTCAGCATCCTCTCCCCATCCTATCCAGCATCCTCTCTTCATCCTATCCAGCATCCTATCCAGCATCCTATCCAGCATCCAGCATCCTCTCCCCATCCTATTCAGCATCCTCTCCCCATCCTATTCAGCATCCTCTCCCCATCCTATTCAGCATCCTCTCCCCATCCTATCCAGCATCCTCTCCCCATCCTATCCAGCATCCTCTCCCCATCCTATCCATCCCGGATCCCGCAGGGCACATTCGTCAATGACCGGCGCCTGCAGGCCGGCTCCCCCGCCCGACTGTCCCACGGCGATCGTCTCCGATTTGGAGAGCAGCAAAATGGCAACTACCAGCTGCTGGTGGAGCGCAGCGGCGTCGTCGCCACTTCCGCCTCGTCGCCTGGTCCAGCTTCCAGCTCGTCGCCGGCGCTCTTCCGCTCCAGGCCGCCGCCGCTTCCGACTATGACGCCACAGCAGCCGCAGTCCTTTCCCACTGTCCGACTTGGCCGGCCGACCAGCGCGGGGCCGCAGATCCCCGGACGTCGGTCCGCCTCGTCTTCCGCGGCAGCCGCCGCCGCCTCCGCAGCGGCAGCATCGGGCAGCGAGCAGCGCTTGTCGGCTGTGCAGTTCGACCTGCACTGCCTGCAGACCGAGGCTGCCCAGCGAGCCGCTCAGATGGAGGAGCTGCGCCGGAGACTGGCGGCCAGCGAGGCTGACAGTCGGCAGCGGCTTGGCGCTCTGGAGGCGGAAGTGGCCGCCAAGGAGGCCGAGGTTAGTGAGCTGCGTCGGGAGCTGGGCCGCGGTCCAGTTGACGGCGAGCTTCGTGAACTCGACCGGTTGCGCAAAGACGCCGGCATTGCTGGCGGGCTGCTCACCCAGATGCAGAGGGACATGACTGGAAAGGTTTGGCTTTGCGTTTAGAATCTCTGACTAATTGCTGAGATGCTTCTTTTCATTGAATTCCACTCTACACCCTCGCTATCCCCCCGACCCCTAGCTGAGCTAATGTACACTCCCGCTATCCCCCCGACCCCTAGCTGAGCTAATGTACACTCCCGCTATCCCCCCGACCCCTAGCTGAGCTAATGTACACTCCCGCTATCCCCCGACCCCTAGCTGAGCTAATGTACACTCCCGCTATCCCCCGACCCCTAGCTGAGCCAATGTACACTCCCGCTATCCCCCGACCCCTAGCTGAGCCAATGTACACTCTCGCTACCCTCCCGACAACTAGCTGAGCTAGTGTACATTCTCGCTTTACCCCGACCCTAGCTGAGCCAATGTACGAGCGTACACCCTCTCCACCCTCTAAACTTTTACTGCTTATCACAACGAGCTTTTATATTGCGCACTAATTTCAGGACGCAACGATAACCCGATTGGCCAGAGAAATCGAGACACTAAAAGATACAATAAAAACGAAGGACCAACGAATAACTAGCTTGACAACTAAAGTGAGTATGAAATCAACCTAATCAAACTAGTGACCAAATAATTGGTTATTAATGTCTCTCATCTTTACCTACCATTTTGCTAACCCTGCAATTATCTGCTTCAGTGCTGTTATAACGGATTTATTGGAAGGTAAAATTATTAGCAAATCAAGGGCTCACAAAATTAATGTTATCAGTTTCACAACGCTGTGCGATGTGAGGGGATTTCTGCCTCAAGCAGAACAGAATATTGAATTGCATTTAATTGCATGCCTTCGATATTGATAGTCATAGAAACTTTAAGGTCTTTTTTGCTCATTTCCATTCGTTTCCTTTGGAGCATTGAAGGTGCTGCTCACGTCACCACGCAGGCAGCCACTTCACCATTTTAAGTTCAGTTTTTTCGGTAGACTTCCAAAAATGCCTTGTATAGCAGCAGCAACTGCTTTCTTCTGGTCCTTCATCCAGCATTTTGTTATAGTTGCTCTTTCCGTTTGAAGTCACCATTTCCGAATCCTTCATCATTCCTGCCTCCATCCCCCAATCCTTCATCTTTCCAGCCTCCATCCCCCAATCCTTCATCTTTCCAGCCTCCATCCCCCAATCCTTCATATTTCCAGTCTCCATTCCCCAAATCCTTCATCATTCCAGCCTCCATCCCCCAATCCTTCATCATTCCAGCCTCCATCCCCCAATCCTTCATCATTCCAGCCTCCATCCCCAATCCTTCATCTTTCCAGCCTCCATCCCCCAATCCTTCATCTTTCCAGTCTCCATCCCCCAATCCTTCATCATTCCAGCCTCCATCCCCCAATCCTTCATCATTCCAGCCTCCATCCCCAATCCTTCATCTTTCCAGTCTCCATTCCCCAAATCCTTCATCAATCCAGCCTCTTGCATCCTTCATCCATTCAGTTTTCCTAATCCTTCCTCAATCCTCCTCTCTCCAGACTCCCGCCGACGCCAAAGCCGAAGCCGAGGTGCGACAGGCGCGAGAGCGCGAACTCGCGAACTTGCGCGCTCGATTGCGCGACGCGGAGGCGCGTTCAGAGGCGCGCGACGCGGCCGCTCGTGACCTGCGCGCTGGGCTGGACGCAGCGCACGCGGTCGCCGAACGGGAGGCAGCGATGGCCCGTCAGCTTGGCGCGGAGCTGGAGACGGCCAGGGCGCAGGCGGTTGACAGGTGAGTGGCACTCTGATTGACAGGTGATTAAGGATGGATTGACAGGTGATTGAGAATGGATTGACAGGTGATTGAGAATGGATTGACATGTGATTGAGGGTGGATTGACAGGTGATTGAGAATGGATTGACAGGTGATTGAAGGTGGATTGACAGGTGATTGAGGGTGGATTGACAGGTGATTAAGGATGGATTGACATGTGATTGAGGGTGGATTGGCAGGTGATTGAGAATTGATTGACAGGTGATTGAATGTGGATTGACAGGTGATTGAATGTGGATTGACAGGTGATTGAATGTGGATTGACAGGTGATTGACAGGCAAAGTTTTAAAGTGTCCAGCAGCAGCAAAGAGGATCAGCAAGAATAGTCGCCCGCCCAGATGGTCACTCCAGAGATCCATCATTCCTAAATTTTGCCGCAGGGAGCGCGCGGAGCGGCTGGTCAGGGTGGACCTTCAGCAGGCAAGCAGCCGCCTGGAGCGGCTCCGCTCCCGCCTGATGTCCATCGCCTTCGGTATGCCCGACGCGCCGCGGCCGGAGGGCCTGGTTACTGACGATGTGCTGCTGGACGCCGTGGCTGGCGCCGTTGAACAGCGCGCCGAACTGCGCGCCGAAGCTGATCGACTGCGCGCCGCGCTAGAAGACGTCGGTCGAGCGCGCGCCCTCGGCGCCGGCGCTGTTGCCGCCTGCCGCGACCGCCTGGCCGAAGCGTTCGGACGGCTGGCCGAGCGGGGCCGGTCAGCTGCCGCCCTGGCCGACGAGGTGGCGCTGCTGGCGGCGGCGGAAACGGCAGCCGAGGCGGCTGCGGCGTCTCCGGAAGCGGCGGCCGAGGCAGCGGAAGCGGCGCCGCTGAGGCCGCTGACTGCGGCGGTGCTGGAGGACCTGCGGCAGCAGCTGCGGTGGCAGGAGGACACAGAGGCGGCTCTGGAGGAGTGCGGCGCCTCGGTGCGCCTGTCCGACGCCAGTGAGTTTTCGGGTGCATTTCCGGTGTTTTTTTATAGCTGAAAAAAGATGAATAAGTTATGCGCACGCTTGACTACTTATTTGACATTTTTAATAGTAGTGCATACAGATTGTCAACTTTCGGCAGGTCCAGATCAGTTTTTAGCAGTGCAGGTTAAGCTAAATTGGCAGCGGTTAGTAATAGACTATTTTGCGCCTCAAGCTTTCATTAGCCGGCAGTTCAAATCCGCGCCCTCAGGCCCGGCGCATCATTTGGCGCAGCTGCGAGCGCGCTGGTCCGACACCGAAGCCCAGCTGGCGCGCTCCCGAGCTCGCCTAGCCGAGTTGGAGTCGCGCGCCGGCTCCGACCTGACCGAATTGGGCGAACGGCTGCGCCGGGACTGGGAGGCGCGGCTTGCCGACGCCCTGGAAGCCGCCGCCGCCGAGGCCCGTCGGGAGCGCGCCGCCGCCGTGGAGGCCGCAGTCGCTGCCGAGGCCGAGCGCCGGCGAGAGGCAGCCGAGCGCGAGGCCGCCGGTCAGCGCGCGGCGCTCGCCGACCTGGAAGAGGCGCTTAAACGGCGCCATGACGAGGAAGCGGCTCGCGGCGGCGCCCTGGCCAAGGAGCTGGAGGAGGTGCGCCAACGAGAGGCCGATCTGCGCGCCCGCCTGGCCGAGGCGGAGGCCGGCGGCGAGGCTTCGGACGCGGCGGCGCGCAAGTCGGACGAGCGGCGCGAGGCGGAGGCGCGCGAGCTGCGCGAGCAACTCCGGAGGCTGTCGGCGGAAAATCGCCGGCTGCAAGACGAGCTGGAGGAGACGCGGCGCCAGGGCGGCCGACTGCAGACTGACCTGGAGTCGGCGCGGAGCGAGGCGGACAGCATGCGGTCCCGGCACGAGTTGCAGCAGCGGCAGTTGGAACAACAGCTGGCGGAGCAGCAGCGCCTGCAGCGGCAGGCGCAGCAGCAGCAAAAGCAAGCTGAACCATCCCACGCTTCCGTGAAGACAGTCGGTCCACCGCCAACGCCCCCGATCGAGGCTCCGCCGCCGCCACCGCTGGCTCCAGCTGAAGCATCTGGCGATCTCCAGTCGACCAAGGCAAAGCTGGACGCCGCCGAGGCGGAGGCGGCCTCGCTGCGCCGAGAAAACGCGGGCATCCGAGCGGAGCTCGGCCGCCTGGCAACTCGGCTGGCCGAAGCGGAGGCCGCGGCAGCAACGGCGGCAGCGGCTGCTGCATCGCGGGCTGCACAGCCGCCTCCGCCACCACAGCAGCAGCCGTCGCCACAGCCGCCGCGGTCCACCGCCGAGCTGGAGGCCTGTCGCCGGCGTCAGCGCAACGCGGAGGCGGAGGCCGCGGCCGCGAACGCCCGGGCGGACAAGCTGACGGAGCTGACGGAGCGGCAGCGTGACCGGCTTGCCGAGTCCGCGGCCCAGCTGGAGAAGCAGCGCGGCGTCATCAAGAAACTGAAGTCGACACTGGAGGCGCGGGACGCCCAAGCCAAGGAGCTGCAGCAGCGGCTCCGCCAGCAGTCCGATCGAATCTCGTCAAAGTCGGCCGCCAAAGCGAAAGCGGCGGAGGCGGCGGAGGCGGCGGCGGAGGCGGCGGAGGCGGCGGAGGCCCGGGCCGACAGCGGCACCGTGGAGTCGGAGCTCGCAGCGCTGGGCCACCAGTGCCGGGGCGAGCGACACGCCGACATCATTCGGCACCAGCGCGAGGCGCTCAGCGAACTGCGGCAGCGGCTGAAGGACTTGGAGCTGGGCAGGCCAACCAGTGAGTGACTGGAGATGGACTCGTTGAATCCTCTCCCTCCGTGGAGAAACTGCCCTTCCCCAGGTAGAATATCCCCTTCCTCAGGTAGAATATCCCCTTCCCCAGGTAGAATATCCCCTTCCCCAGGTAGAATCTCCCCTTCCCCAGGCAGGTAGAATCTCCCCTTTCCCAGGTAGAATCCCCCCTTTCCCAGGTAGAATCTCCCCTTCCACAGGTAGAATCTCCCCTTTCCCAGATAGAATCTCCCCTTTCCCAGGTAGAATCTCTCTTTTTCCAGGTAGAATCTCCCCTTCCCCAGGTAGAATCTCCCCTTCCCCAGGCAGGTGGAATCTCCCCTTCCCCAGGTAGAATCTCCTCTTTCCCAGGTAGAATCTCTCCTTCCACAGGTAGAATCTCTCTTTTCCCAGGTAGAATCTCCCCTTCCCCAGGTAGAATCTCCCCTTCCCCAGGTAGAATCTCCTCTTTCCACAGGTAGAATCTCCTCTTTCCCAGGTAGAATCTCCCCTTCCACAGGTAGAATCTCCCCTTTCCCAGATAGAATCTCCCCTTTCCCAGGTAGAATCTCTCTTTTCCCAGGTAGAATCTCCCCTTCCCCAGGTAGAATCTCCCCTTCCCCAGGCAGGTAGAATCTCCCCTTTCCCAGGTAGAATCTCCCCTTTCCCAGGTAGAATCTCCTATTTCCCAGGTAGAATCTCTCTTTTCCCAGGTAGAACCTCCCCTTCCCCAGGTAGAATCTCCCCTTTCCCAGGTAGAATCTCCCCTTCCCCAGGTAGAATCTCCCCTTTCCCAGGTAGAATCTCTCTTTTCCCAGGTAGAATCTCCCCTTCCCCAGGTAGAATCTCCCCTTCCCCAGGCAGGTAGAATCTCCCCTTTCCCAGGTAGAATCTCCCCTTTCCCAGGTAGAATCTCCTATTTCCCAGGTAGAACCTCCCCTTCCCCAGGTAGAATCTCCCCTTTCCCAGTTTCTTCTCCCAAACAGAATCCCCTTCAGGAACTGAGGGGGGGGGGCTACCACAGAAAGTTCCCAAACTTCCCAAAAAATCGCCACCTTCTACATAGAAAAAAATTAAAATCCCAGAGTTGAAAAATCCCCCTATTAAACCCTACGTACCGCCTTCGCCAGCCAACAGCCACGACCACACGGTGCAGCAGGTGGCGCTGCTCAAACGCGAGCTGGCCGAGATGCGGTCGCGGCAGGCGCTGGCCGAGACCGGCCGGTACTCGCAGACTCCCACTGGCCTGGCTGGGGACCTGGACAAGGAGCTGGGATCCACCGGATTGGCCAGGATTGCCACCACGAATGCTGAGCTGCAGGTTCGGCTGCACTGCGCTTTTTAACTCATTTGTGAAGTCCCTCTTTAAGAAGGGGAATCCCTCCAAGGGGATTTCCCTCTAATTAACCACTCTAGGGTTTCCCCCTACTGGGATTTCCCTCGAATTCATTGAAACTTCTTTAAGAAGGGGAATCCCTCCAAGGGGATTTCCCTCCAATTAACCACTCTAGGGTTTCCCCCTACTGGGATTTCCCTCGAATTCATTGAGAATTGGAATCTCTCTTTTGGGATTTCCCTCTTTTTAACCAGTCAGAGGAATGAATCTCTCCCATTGGAATTTCAGTCGAGTTAATCAGTATGGGAATTCTTTCAGTTTGTGATGCAGAATCCTCATTGGGATTTTCGTCGAATTAGTTGAGAAAGGGATTTTTTTATGTGAAATTCCTCTCATTGGGATCTCTCTTTAATAAATGTTCCTTGGAACACCAAGTTTTGATATCTTTACTCAGATCACTACTACTGGGAATCCCTTCGGTGGAAGAGAATTCCGTCTGATTAATCGCTCAGGGAATCCCACCTATTAGGATTTCCGTTAAGGTCATTACTACGGGGAATCCCTTCCATTTGGGATTTCCCTCGATTTCCCAGCTCAAGTGAGGAAATCCCCCACCGCCCAAAACCCCAGACGGAGCGCAGCACGCACGCGCAGGCGGCCGCCAGTCTGGAAGCGTCCGAGCGCTGCTACCTCAGCCTGGTCAGCGCCCTGACCGGCGCGCTCCGCCTCACCGGCCCCCTCCCCGGCCAGCTGCCGATGTCGCAGGCGGCCGACGTTGCCGAGCGGCGCCGTTTGACCTCCGAGCGGGACAAAGCCGCCGAGCTCATCGCCGAGCGGGTCCGTCAGATGCGGGAGCGCGCCGAGCGCAAGGACCAGCTGCTGGAGGGCTACGACGGCGACTTGGCGCGCCTCCGCCAGGCGCTCCAACTGGCCGAGGCGCGCTCGGCGCAGGTCGACGCGCTGGCCGAGCAGCTTCGGGCGCGCACGGAAGAATCGGAGCTGCTCAGAGCCAGCCTCGGCCAGGCCAAGGCGGCGACTGCGAATGGAGGCGGAGGCGGCGGAGGCGGTGCCACCTCGGCCATCGTTGCGAAGTCTCGGCCGCGGCCTGCTGAAGCTGCGCCCGCCGCTGATGACAGCGACGGAGAGGAAAAGGTTGGCCGGCGGAGAGGGGAGGATATTGGGATGTGGGATATTGGGATGTGGGATATTGGGATGTGGGATATTGGGATGTGGGATATTGGGATGTGGGATATTGGGATGTGGGATATTGGGATGTGGGATATTGGGATGTGGGATATTGGGATGTGGGATATTGGGATGTGGGATATTGGGATGTGGGATATTGGGATGTGGGATATTGGGATGTGGGATATTGGGATGTGGGATATTGGGATGTGGGATATTGGGATGTGGGATATTGGGATGTGGGATATTGGGATGTGGGATATTGGGATGTGGGATATTGGGATGTGGGATATTGGGATGTGGGATATTGGGATGTGGGATATTGGGATGTGGGATATTGGGATGTGGGATATTGGGATGTGGGATATTTGGATGTGGGATGTTGGGATGTGGGATGTGGGATGTAGGATGTGGGATATTGGGATGTGGGATATTGGGATGTGGGATATTGGGATGTGGGATATTGGGATGTGGGATATTGGGATGTGGGATATTGGGATGTGGGATATTGGGATGTGGGATATTGGGATGTGGGATATTGGGATGTGGGATATTGGGATGTGGGATATTGGGATGTGGGATATTGGGATGTGGGATATTTGGATAGTTGGACTGTGGGACAATTAAACAGTAAAAAATGATCAGGTGTTATTTAACAAGTGCTCAACAGAGTTCTCCTGTACTTTTTGCATTGTGTGTCCGACCGCCTCTATCTAATCTAAAAAAGATGCTCAACTTTTCAATTCCCTTCGCTTAATCTCAGGAGGCCGCGCGCAAGCGAGCCATCCGGGAGAGAATGAAGCGCAAGGACTATGAGATCGCTTCGCTGAAGGCGGAGCTGCGCTCGCGGGAGAAGGACCTGCGCAATGCCAGCACCAAGCTGTCCCGGCTGCAGACTTCACTGGTTGGTTATTTTAGTCCTATTGGATTTTGTTGAATATGCGAACTATCTACTGCAAGTAGAAAAACAGTGAAAACTGGAATCACGCAATTATGCGTCTATCTATCTATCTATCTATCTATCTGTGTATCTATCTATCTATCTATCTATCTATCTATCTATCTATCTATCTATCTATCTATCTATCTATCTATCTATCTATCTATCTATCTATCTATCTATCTATCTATCTATCTATCTGTCTATCTATCTATCTATCTATCTATCTATCTATCTATCTATCTATCTATCTATCTATCTATCTATCTATCTATCTATCTATCTATCTATCTATCTATCTATCTATCTATCTATCTATCTATCTATCTATCTATCTATCTATCTATCTATCTATCTATCTATCTATCTATCTATCTATCTCTCCAACACCGCCAGGGTCTTCCGCACGAATCTGAGCTGCTGGGAGGCGGAGAAGTCTGACACAGGCTCTGCTCGCTGCTGTACATACGATCCCAGCTTTATGATTTCCGAGGCTCGCGGACATTAAAGTGATTTTCAGCTGCATTCTACCTGTCAATTTTTTATATCTCTTTGCTCACAAGTCTTCACTCTCTGATATATTATTATTATTTTAATCTTTTATAATATCAGCTGGTAGAGCGATACTCAATCCTGTTTACTGTTATCAAAGAGATACTTAAATAAACGATCTTATGTGTACCCTTTTATTCTGTCTAATTGACTTAGCAAAAAAAGATGTCCATCTTTAATCGTTTGAGATACTGGTAGCTCAGGCAGAGAAAGGAGACTGAGGGGAGAGATGGGGTGGCTGAGGGGAGAGATGGGGAGGTTGAAGGGAGAGATGGGGAGGTTGAAGGGAGTGATGGGGAGGTTAAAGGGAGTGATGGGGAGGTTAAAGGGAGTGATGGGGAGGTTGAAGGGAGAGATGAGGAGGTTGAAGGGAGAGATGGGGAGGTTGAAGGGAGAGATGAGGAGGTTGAAGGGAGAGATGGGGAGGTTGAAGGGAGAGATGGGGAGGTTAAAGGGAGTGATGGGGAGGTTAAAGGGAGTGATGGGGAGGTTAAAGGGAGTGATGGGGAGGTTGAAGGGAGAGATGAGGAGGTTGAAGGGAGAGATGGGGAGGTTGCAGGGAGAGATGGGGAGGTTGAAGGGAGAGATGGGGAGGCTGCAGGGAGAGATGGGGAGGTTGAAGGGAGAGAAGAGGAGGTTGTAGGGAGAGATGGGGAGGTTAAAGGGAGAGATGAGGAGGTTGCACGGAGAGATGGGGAGGTTAAAGGGAGAGATGGGGAGGTTGAAGGGAGAGATGGGGAGGTTGAAGGGAGAGATGGGGAGGTTGAAGGGAGAGATGGGGAGGTTGAAGGGAGAGATGGGGAGGTTGAAGGGAGAGATGGGGAGGTTGCAGGGAGAGATGGGGAGGTTGAAGGGAGAGAAGAGGAGGCTGAGGGGAAGAGGATGCAGAAAAAGAAGATTAGTATTTAGTAGAAAGTTAAAAATTCTGCTGCTCCTTTTCACCAGCAGGGGTTCCTCTGCCTTTGTTTATCAATAATTATCCTTGACTGTGGGAATACAAAAGATGCAGGAAATCTCCAGCGGTGCGGAGAAGACGTGCTCAGCGCAGACAAAAGCAAAAACTCATCCTGCAAGCCCATCATTTTGCCCCCCCCTCTCCCCAGCAACCAAAGCGATCGCCGGCTTGCTTTTTCGTCTGCAGAAGTCTCATTTTTTAGCTTTTTATTTCTTTATCGCAACAATTGCTTTGGTGAGGAGGGCGGATGGCAGAGCGGCGGCACGGGATCTTACCGGGGGGGGGGGGGGGGGCCTCCAGCAACCGTTCATCCATTGTCTTAGGCTTCGTTCCTTGCTGCTGCAATCTCTTCTCTCTCTTCTTCTAGAAGAGAAGCAGTGGGAGGGATTTTTAGGTTCTCTTTTTCGCCAAAGCAGTTGCTCGCGAATTCTGGATAAGCAGACTGGATCTGCTCGGCTCAGCGGGTCTCTGTGACCTGACCTGGGCTGCGCTTTTTCCTCCTTCAGACATCTCGGTCTCCTGCCTCCCGTCTCCGCTGATTATCCATTGAACTGCGACTGAGGGGGGCGATTTAGAGATTGGGTCTTTCTGGATTCCTGATTGGGGATGGGGAGAGATTAGAGGGAATAGAGGGATTGGAGAGATTAGAGGGATTGGAGAGTTTAGAGGGACTAAAGAGATCAAAAAGTGATTAGAGAGTTTAGAGAGATTAGAGAGATCAGAGAGATTAGAGAGATTAGAGAAATTAGAGAGATCAGAGAGATTAGAGAGATTAGAGAAATTAGAGAGATTTAGAGAGTTTAGAGAAATCAGAGAAATCAGAGATATCAGAGAGATTAGAGAGATGAGAGAGATTAGAGAAATTAGAGAGATCAGAGAGTTTAGAGGGACTAAAGAGATCAAAAAGTGATTAGAGAGATTAGGGAGATCAGAGAGATTAGAGAGATTAGAGAAATTAGAGAGATTTAGAGAGTTTAGAGAAATCAGAGAAATCAGAGATATCAGAGAGATTAGAGAGATGAGAGAGATTAGAGAAATTAGAGAGATTTAGAGAGTTTAGAGAAATCAGAGAAATCAGAGATATCAGAGAGATTAGAGAGATGAGAGAGATTAGAGAAATTAGAGAGATCAGAGAGTTTAGAGGGACTAAAGAGATCAAAAAGTGATTAGAGAGATTAGGGAGATCAGAGAGATTAGAGAGATTAGAGAAATTAGAGAGATTTAGAGAGTTTAGAGAAATCAGAGAAATCAGAGAGATCAGAGAGATTAGAGAGATTAGAGAAATTAGAGAGATTTAGAGAGTTTAGAGAAATCAGAGAAATCAGAGATATCAGAGAGATTAGAGAGATGAGAGAGATTAGAGAAATTAGAGAGATCAGAGAGTTTAGAGGGACTAAAGAGATCAAAAAGTGATTAGAGAGATTAGGGAGATCAGAGAGATTAGAGAGATTAGAGAAATTAGAGAGATTTAGAGAGTTTAGAGAAATCAGAGAAATCAGAGAGATCAGAGAGATTAGAGAGATTAGAGAAATTAGAGAGATTTAGAGAGTTTAGAGAAATCAGAGAAATCAGAGATATCAGAGAGATTAGAGAGATGAGAGAGATTAGAGAAATTAGAGAGATCAGAGAGTTTAGAGGGACTAAAGAGATCAAAAAGTGATTAGAGAGATTAGGGAGATCAGAGAGATTAGAGAGATTAGAGAAATTAGAGGGATCAGAGGGATCAGAGAGACTAGAGGGATTAAAGCGATCAAAGAGATTATAAGGACCCGCGGGCGGAGTCTCCGAGAAAGCGGGCAGCAGCCGGAGGTGCGCGGCATCAGGAACTGAAAACCGCGCCAAGATGCGGGAAAGAATCGAACAAAGAAAATCTGGGGGGAGGGCAACGTCTATGCGTGTCGGCACAGGAAATTAAGACATCGCAAGGGACAATTTCCTCTCTCAGTGCCCGGGAGTGGGAAAGCGACTTCTCAAGAAGCTGCCATTTGCCTCGCGATCGCCCCTCTGGATTTGATGAAGCAGCGGCCTGCGTGCCAACCGACTTGGCGCAGCTTCCGTTGGCTTTCGAAAATCGAAACAAAATGATCGGGGAAAATTATTATGGGAAGCAGTTGATGGAGCCTGGCATCTCGTTTTTACGGCTTCATCTTTTTCTTTGAAGTTTCCTACATTCCTATCTGCTCCCTACATTCCTATCCGCTCCCTACATTCCTATCCGCTCCCTACATTCCTATCCGCTCCCTACATTCCTATCCGCTCCCTACATTCCTAATCGCTCCCTACATTCCTATCCGCTCCCTACATTCCTATCCGCTCCCTACATTCCTATCCGCTCCCTAAATTCCTATCCGCTCCCTACATTCCTATCCACTCCCTACATTTCTGATCTCTGCTCCCTTCATTTCTAATCTCCGCTCCCTTCATTTCTAATCTCAGCTCCCTTCATTCCTAATCTCCGCTCCCTCCATTACTAATCTCCGCTCCCTTCATTCCTAATCTCCGCTCCCTTCATTCCTAATCTCCGCTCCCTTCATTCCTAATCTCCGCTCCCTTCATTCCTAATCTCCACTCCCTTCATTCCTGAATTCTCTCTTCTCTAGTTGATTTGCCTTTTATCAGACAATATTAATTCCCAGCCTCCTCTCTTCGTCATCCGATTTATTTCACGGTCGGGCCAGCATCCCAGGTGGAAGTCTGGGTTGGATATCCTCAGACAAAAAATATTCTTTCCATCGTGGCAAGCCCCTGCTGTCCCGATCTCGTTTCCCACTGCTCCATCCTCCCAGTCTCCCCCCCCCCGGTCGGTTCTCAAGCCCGCATCTCTCCGGCCAGGAAATTGAGTATTTTTTCTCGCGAGGCGGAGGGAGCCAATCTTGCAAATTGTTTCTAAACCGCTCCTGGGAGTCCTGAGCTCTTAATCTAGATATTTCTACCACTTTTGGAAGCTCCAACCCCCCCCCCCCAACTTTCAGGGCCATGATGGAGCGTATTACTTATTTACGCCTGCTTGTTAGTTTTACAATCGGCCCCCGGGCAGCGGTTGCAGCAATGCAGAGGCTTCTAAAAGAGGCTGCAGGGATGGCCAGACCGCTCGCTGCAAATAAATGGCCGGGGCCATAAGAGTTGCAAAACTTCTCTCAGCATCAGCGCCTGAATCTTTGGCAGCAAAATAACCCGGGGGGACGGTGCACAAAAAGTTAAGTGGCCGGTGAGTCCGCCTTCTCATCTCCCCGCTCCCGATGACCAATATACTCGTATTCAGCATCCAGCCTATTGTGCTCAATGCTGCTCATCCCAGTAACTGGCTGCTGGGGGGGGGTCGTTTATCTCCTACTTCTCCTCATCTCCTCACCTGGGCCTCTTTCCTCTACGCCTGCCCGTCTCCCACTCCATCTCTTTAGTCTTTCAATTCTCTGTATTTGTTTCTCGTCCGCTCATGACGGCTCTGCGCAGCCAGGCCCGACTTCACGCCATACAGCACACACGCGGAGACAGAGAGAGAGAAACTTGCTTTTTGCCTCTTGCTTCTAGGGGAGGGTGTTCTGGGGGATTTGACTTGGCGGGACCGGAGCCGCTACTTCCAAACCCCAGGCCTGCCTAAGGCTGCAGTAGCAGAGATATCCGTGAGCCCTGAGCAGGATCAACGGCCAACACACTAATCCATTATCTTACAGGGCCCGCACCAGCCTCTCAGTGACTGGTCTGCCTGTCCTCCCTCCAGCTTCTGCCTTCTCCTCAACCAACAACCCCCCACCCGCTGTCTCCAGGTGATCATCAAGCGCCGCAGACCCTGGCAGAAGGTAAGGGCCAGGCAAGCGGAACACATCCCACGCCCGTCAGCAATAACTCTGTTAGAAGACAATTGTGCTGCTCACGCGACTGGCTGTTTCGTGTCGTCCGGCAGGTCAGCGCAGCGGCTGACTTGGTTCCAGACAAAGATTTTAGACAAAAGGTGCTCCAAGTCCAACTCATCGTTAATCCTGACCAATCACCCCCATAGTTTTCTGTCTGAGGGCAAGGCTCTCAGCTAATTGAATTTGATGGCCCCAGCAGGATACTGCGGGGACCTGACTCGCTTCCGCAGCCCGGGAGCAGAAAGCATCATCTCTAGGAAAAAAAGAAGATTAAATATTCTGGTCGCTTCTTCGAACTCAAATGAAAAACTTCCCCGATCCCCACTCTCGTCCCTCCCCCCTGGCAAACTGATCAGGTGAATTGGGATTTTATTGGGCCCAGTTTTCGCCTTCGAAACTTCTCGTCATAAAATTGGCCACTCAGAGGTGCTCTCAACTTTCTGGCCTGCCCGGTCACTTGAGGGGGCTGAGCTGACACACCTCAATGATTCTTTCTTCCTAATGGCTGTTCAGGCGCGCCTACCGGAAGCTTCCCAAGCAGTGGGCAGATCTCCCAACCCCCACTCTCCTCTCCTCCATTGTTTTCCCTCCCAGCAGCGCACCACTCGGTCCTGAAATGCCTCATCTTTCTCCAATTAAGCTGCAGAGGCCCAAGCAGGGGAGCCGCCCAAAGATGAGAGATGAGTAGGGAGAAGAATGGGGTGAACTGCAAATCGGAATGCGAGATACTGGGGGGGGGCGCTATGGTGTGGCACAAAAAACCAGACACAGGAATTCAAATAAAAGAGTAGAAAGGGGATTTTTATTAGGACTCTCCTGTGCGCTCTGCTGCTTCCTGGCACTTCAAGTCCTGCGTGTTGGAGCAGCCAGCCTTTGGGGGAGCTCGGGCAAGGAGGGCCTTCGCTGGAGTTCCTCCTCCAGCCCCCTCTGCTGGAGAGGATCTGGAAGACACGCAGCAGCCACACAGTTTAATAGACACAACACTAAGCGATGGAGACACGGAGTCAGGTACTTCCTGAGCACAGTCCGGCTCTAGCTTGCAAACTAATTGACTCTCGATTGACTAACTGAAGTTTTTCATCTCTACAGGAGCAGTTTTTTTCTTTTGTCTTGCTGTATGTTGTTGAGCTGTGCTGCATTTCCGTTCGGGAAGCTCATTATGGTTTTCAGTCCAAGTGAGGGCAGAGGCGACTCGTGCCTGATTCTCCGAATGCTGCGGCTCTCCCTGCTCCTCATTCTCTACATCCTTTTATCTCCTTCTCTGTCTACTTGTCCCCTCTCTGCCCTCTCTGTCTGCCCCTCTCTGCCCTCTCTGTCTGCCCCTCTCTCTCCCCTCTCTGCCCTCTCTGTCTGCCCCTCTCTGCCCTCTCTGTCTGCCCCTCTCTGCCCTCTCTGTCTGCCCCTCTCTGCCCTCTCTGTCTGCCCCTCTCTGCCCTCTCTGTCTGCCCCTCTCTGCCCTCTCTGTCTGCCCCTCTCTCTCCCCTCGCTGCCCTCTCTGTCTGCCCCTCTCTGCCCTCTCTGTCTGCCCCTCTCTCTCCCCTCTCTGCCCTCTCTGTCTGCCCCTCTCTGCCCTCTCTGTCTGCCCCTCTCTGCCCTCTCTGTCTGCCCCTCTCTGCCCTCTCTGTCTGCCCCTCTCTGCCCTCTCTGTCTGCCCCTCTCTCTCTCTCCTCTCTTCCCCCTCTGTCTGCCCCTCTGTCTCTCCTCTCTCCCCCCTCTGTCTGCCCCTCCCTGTCTGCCCCTCCCTGTCTGCCCCTCGCTGTCTGCCCCTCTCTGTCTGCCTCTCTTGTCTGCCCCTCTCTGTCTGCCCCTCCCTGTCTGCCCCTCCCTGTCTGCCCCTCTCTGTCTGCCTCTCTTGTCTGCCCCTCTGTCTCTCCTCTCTCCCCCCTCTGTCTGCCCCTCCCTGTCTGCCCCTCCCTGTCTGCCCCTCGCTGTCTGCCCCTCTCTGTCTGCCTCTCTTGTCTGCCCCTCTCTGTCTGCCCCTCCCTGTCTGCCCCTCCCTGTCTGCCCCTCCCTGTCTGCCCCTCTCTGTCTGCCTCTCTTGTCTGCCCCTCTCTGTCTGCCCCTCTCTTGTCTGCCCCTCCCTGTCTGCCCCTCTCTGTCAGCCCCTCCCTGTCTGCCCCTCCCTGTCTGCCCCTCTCTGTCTGCCTCTCTTGTCTGCCCCTCTCTGTCTGCCCCTCTCTGTCTGCCCCTCTCTGTTTTCCCCTCTCTGCCCTCTCTGTCTGCCCCTCTCAACTCCCTGTCTGCCCCTCTCTCTCTCCTCTCTTCCCCCTCTGTCTGCCCGTCTCTCTCTCCTCTCTCCCCCCTCTGTCTGCCCCTCCCTGTCTGCCCCTCCCTGTCTGCCCCTCTCTCCCCTCCCTGTCTGCCCCTCTCTCCCCTCCCTGTCTGCCCCTCTCTCCCCTCCCTGTCTGCCCCTCTCTCCCCTCCCTGTCTGCCCCTCTCTCCCCTCCCTGTCTACCCCTCTCTCCCCTCCCTGTCTGCCCTTCTCTCCCCTCCCTGTCTGCCCCTCTCTCCCCTCCCTGTCTGCCCCTCCCTGTCTGCCCCTCCCTGTCTGCCCCTCTCTCCCCTTCCTGTCTGCCCCTCTCTCCCTCCCTGTCTGCCCCTCTCTCCCCTCCCTGTCTGCCCCTCTCTCCCCTCCCTGTCTGCCCCTCTCTCCCCTCCCTGTCTGCCCCTCTCTCCCCTCCCTGTCTGCCCCTCTCTCCCCTCCCTGTCTACCCCTCTCTCCCCTCCCTGTCTGCCCTTCTCTCCCCTCCCTGTCTGCCCCTCTCTCCCCTCCCTGTCTGCCCCTCCCTGTCTGCCCCTCCCTGTCTGCCCCTCTCTCCCCTTCCTGTCTGCCCCTCTCTCCCTCCCTGTCTGCCCCTCTCTCCCCTCCCTGTCTGCCCCTCTCTCCCCTCCCTGTCTACCCCTCTCTCCCCTCCCTGTCTGCCCCTCTCTGTCTGCCCCTCTCTGTCTGCCCCTCTCTCCCCTCCCTGTCTGCCCCTCTCTCCCCTCCCTGTCTGCCCCTCTCTGTCTGCCCCTCTCTGTCTGCCCCTCTCTCCCCTTTTTTCTGCGGTCTTCACCTCTGTCTCAGCCGTTCATTAATATTTGAAGGGGTTCATGGGTCATGCCTTTGTTCCCCACTCGATTTCGCCTCGCTCCAATACTCAAGTCAGAGTCAATGAGACAGTACCGCAATTGAGTCCACCGCTATCTTCAATAGCGCTTTTTTATTTATTTTTGCGCAGTTTATCAGCTTCTTCCACTTCTCAGCAGCAATCCATAAAAAAGGTGCGGACTTCGCATCGGGAAGAACTCTTGCCAATAAAAATGTTCTCAAGCGGTTCGCGAAGCGTTTTAATCCAGCTTTTTTGTCGCTTCCAGAAGACTCACCCCCCCCGCCAACCCCCGGTTGCAACCACTTGATGCAAAGTGTTGAGCACGTGAAGAGTCAGTATGCTAAAGTGTGAGCTGGAGGATTTAGTTAAGGACGATGTGCTTGATTGATAAGCTGCAGTCAGTGTTGGGGCAGGGAATACTCTATACTATACTCGAGTATTCCCTGGTCGGGGAAACAGCTGGTCCAGGAGGCTCCGGAGCCGTTTGGTTGCGTAAATCTTGTGTATTTTAGTGCAATCTATGATCTAATTTGTATTTTAGTGCAATCTATGATCTAATTTGTATTTTAGTGCAATCTATGATCTAATTTGTATTTTAGTGCAATCTATGATCTAATTTGTATTTTAGTGCAATCTATGATCTAATTTATTTTTAGTGCAATCTATGATCTAATTTGTATTTTAGTGCAATCTATGATCTAATTTGTATTTTAGTGCAATCTATTATCTAATTTGTATTTTAGTGCAATCTATGATCTAATTTGTATTTTAGTGCAATCTATGATCTAATTTATTTTTTAGTGCAATCTATGATCTAATTTGTATTTTAGTGCAATCTATGATCTAATTTGTATTTTAGTGCAATCTATGATCTAATTTGTATTTTAGTGCAATCTATGATCTAATTTGTATTTTAGTGCAATCTATGATCTAATTTGTATTTTAGTGCAATCTATGATCTAATTTGTATTTTAGTGCAATCTATTATCTAATTTGTATTTTAGTGCAATCTATGATCTAATTTGTATTTTAGTGCAATCTATGATCTAATTTGTATTTTAGTGCAATCTATGATCTAATTTGTATTTTAGTGCAATCTATGATCTAATTTGTATTTTAGTGCAATCTATGATCTAATTTGTATTTTAGTGCAATCTATGATCTAATTTGTATTTTAGTGCAATCTATGATCTAATTTGTATTTTAGTGCAATCTATGATCTAATTTATTTTTTAGTGCAATCTATGATCTAATTTATTTTTTAGTGCAATCTATGATCTAATTTGTATTTTAGTGCAATCTATGATCTAATTTGTATTTTAGTGCAATCTATGATCTAATTTGTATTTTAGTGCAATCTATGATCTAATTTGTATTTTAGTGCAATCTATGATCTAATTTGTATTTTAGTGCAATCTATGATCTAATTTGTATTTTAGTGCAATCTATGATCTAATTTGTATTTTAGTGCAATCTATGATCTAATTTGTATTTTAGTGCAATCTATGATCTAATTTGTATTTTAGTGCAATCTATGATCTAATTTGTATTTTAGTGCAATCTATGATCTAATTTGTTTTTATCAATCCTTATAATTTGAGAAAGTTTAGCAAAATATAACACACAAACTCGTCTGCAGTGAGACTAAAGTTGTCAGAAAATGGGAGGGGGGGGGTTGGCACCATTGAGCTGGTCCTGCAAGTAGGTGCAACTATCGAACAGATGGCGATCGAGTCAAGGAGCTCCTTGCAAAAAAATAATCATCATTGCAGAAGGGTGCAGAGCTGCCACCATTATTATTATTATTAAATGAGAAAGTCGAGGATCAGAATGTGAAAGGATTTTAACAAAAAACTCTGCGAAGATAAGTCTTGAGAGGTAGGAGAGAGAAGAGACCCACCTTCTGGCCTCCTCATCTCAGGTGGGGAAATTTATTACGATAGAAATTTTTCTTGCCCAAAGAGGAAAGATGAAACACTCGTGAAGAAGAAGGAGCTGCACTCACTGAGAGATGATTTTGCACCTGGTTATGGCGTCATAGCGTATTGTATTTACCTGCTATGACTAACCTCATATTTACTTATCTGTCTTTACCTACCTGTCCTTACCTGCCTGTCCTTATCTACCTGTCTTTACCTACCTGTCTTTACCTACCTGTCTTTACCTACCTGACTTTACCTACCTGTCTTTACCTACCTGACTTTACCTACCTGTCTTTACCTAACTATCCTTACCTCCCTATCTTTAGCTACCTGTCTTTACCTACCTGACTTTACCTACCTGACTTTACCTACCTGTCTTTACCTACCTGACTTTACCTACCTGTCTTTACCTACCTGTCTTTACCTACCTGTCTTTATCTACCTGTCTTTACCTACCTGTCTTTACCTACCTGTCTTTACCTACCTGTCTTTACCTACCTGTCTTTACCTACCTGTCTTTACCTACCTGACTTTACCTACCTGTCTTTACCTACCTGTATTTACCTACCTGTCTTTATCTAACTGTCTTTACATACCTGTCCTTACCAACCTGTCTTTACCTACCTGTCCTTACCAACCTGTCTTTACCTACCTGTCTGACCTTCCTGTCCGACCTACTTGTCTGACCTACTATGCCTGTGTAATCTGCATTCATTCTACCGCTAACTAAATGCTAACAGCTTGATACCTGAAGAGGAAAATGATTAGAAAACTAAAAAAGACCCCAGAGCAGATATTGCCTTCAATGAGGAAATGCGATCAGCAACCCACCCGCATGTGAACCTGCAGTAGACCTCGGAACTGCAGAGGATCCAATTTAGAAAGAAGACCCCAAAACTGATGAAGATGAGGGTCTCGGACCTCTCCCAGTCAACTCAGCTGACGAGCTGTCCTCATGCCTTGATCTGCCAGTCATAAAAGCCATCTCTAAAAATATTATCGCGCACAACACGTGGCCGATCGTCGCTACCCTCTTGTTCTTCCCGCATTGTCGAAAGACGAAGGCCGCGCGCAGCAATACGCGATCAGTATTGATATTGCTACTCCAGATGGAGCACGCCCAGACGGGGGGGCATAAAAGTCAGTCTCTAAAAGAAGCGATAAGAAAGTTCTGACAGATTGATGAAGGCTCGATATGATGCAACAAAGTAAGACCACATTACAGGTAAGAATATTGTAACAAAATTTTAACATCTTTCACAAACTATTGGAGCGAAATGAACTGGAGCCGTAAGGCCCAGCTGGCTCTGCTTGGCGGCTCTTGATTGATTAGCTGGGTGGGTTCGGTTACTGAGGATCGCTTGTACAGATTTTAGTGAAGTGAAAAAAAAACTTTAAAATCAAGGTTGAAAGAATAATTGCCACAAATCCAGGTGACTTAAGACATACCAAGGTTGGTTAGGTAGTTAGTTAGTTAGTTAGTTCGTTCGTTAGTTAGTTAGTTAGTTAGTTAGTTAGTTAGTTAGTTAGTTAGTTAGTTAGTTAGTTAGTTAGTTAGTTAGTTAGTTAGTTAGTTAGTTAGTTAGTTAGTTAGTTAGTTAGTTAGTTAGTTAGTTAGTTAGTTAGTTAGTTAGTTAGTTAGTTAGTTAGTTAGTTAGTTAGTTAGTTAGTTAGTTAGTTAGTTAGTTAGTTAGTTAGATAGTTAGTTAGTTAGTTAGTTAGTTAGTTAGTTAGTTAGTTAGTTAGTTAGTTAGTTAGTTAGTTAGTTAGTTAGTTAGTTAGTTAGTTAGTTAGTTAGTTAGTTAGTTAGTTAGTTAGTTAGTTAGTTAGTTAGTTAGTTAGTTAGTTAGTTAGTTAGTTAGTTAGTTAGTTAGTTAGTTAGTTAGTTAGTTAGTTAGTTAGTTAGTTAGTTAGTTAGTTAGTTAGTTAGTTAGTTAGTTAGTTAGTTAGTTACTCTACCCCAAGACACCAAGGCTACACAATGGTATTGCTGGGTACCCCAGAAGCAAAGTCGAGTTTTGAGCTCCGAAGCAAGACTGATGACGCAAGGCCTACTAATAAATTTTGTTATTATTTGAGCACGTTCTGCCCCCATGGGGAGGAAAGATTTAACAATCCCGTTGGGAGACTTTGGCTAATAAATGATGAAGAGTTGAAAATAATACACTGCAAGCAAACATCCCGGAAGCGGTCCAGTTATCTGGGTCAGGCTGGAGTCATCTTGACCAGCTTCCGGCAGTCTCGGTCGATTTTATCCAACTAATTAATTGCCTAATAATTCTGCCATTTTTTTCAAACAGGAAGTCGATTTAATTACTGGAGTAGAAAAATGGAGTCGAAAGAAAATGAAGCAGATGAGAGACTGAGGGAGATACCTGCTAAGCAGGCAGTTTCCGTTAACTAACCAGAGAAAAGGACTGCTAGGCTTTTGCTTGCAGCTCGTGCAGGAGAATGCGGGTTCCACATAAGTGAGTTGGGCTGGATTTTAAGGCATTGTTTTGCTTTACCAAGGCCTCTGTTTTGTTCTGGGATGACGAACAAACTCCAGTGGATCTTCTGCTGGTTGCGGAAACCAGACTAAAGGCTGGCAAAACTCTTCCGCTACCAGCAGCAGCAGCCGAACTGTCAGACAACTTCAAGCCGAACCCGCACGCTACAAAAGCAAAAAGCATTAAAAAGTTGAGCCCTCATGTCGGCAGCGCCCTGATAATTTTCAGGTCCATTCTTAGTGTCTTTTTTGGTCTTCCCTGCTCTCGGCCAATGGTGAGAGGCCGATGGCGGTGGCAAGACGGAGGCTGGGAGGCTTCTCCATCAGGTCGGGGAGACGGGGAGGCGGGCGCGCAGCCAGTCAGGAGCGGGTGATAGCCTCCTCCCAAGATCTTCCCTGAACTGAGGAGGACCCTGAGGAGGGGGCTGTGTTATTATAAAACTGACAAGCCCCGGCGGACCCCATCGTTGTCAATTTGTATTTGCTACTAAGCTTCACTACGCAAGGCCTGAACTCGAAGTTCGGTAAGTCAACAAAAGCGTTTTAATATTTTCCCGAATAAAATACCGCCCCATGTTCTACCAGCATTGAAGCATTGGGAGCAGGACACAGATATATTTGATTGTGACTCAAAAAATCAAAAATTAATATTTCATATTTGAAGTTTCTTTTTTACTGCCTGAAAATTGTCCGAAAATTGGGGATCAGGGAGGCGTCAGTTCTTACTGAGCTCGGGGATGTTCGCATCCCAATCCTAAAATCCTCAGCGCCTGCCCAGGCGACTCAAGGGAACGCCGGTTTCTTTAAACCAGGGCCTCCGCGAAGTTTTCCGCGTTTATTGCTGAATGCCCCCCCTCCGCGCCTCGCAGGTGCAATAAAATTAATGATTATCAAAGTTGCAGGGGCAGCAGGAGACACGAGGTTGAGCAACCCCCGTCCCCACCCACCTGTGTCTCTCTCTGTTTCTGGTTGAACTCAGTTTTTAAAACTTAAAACGCGGCAGAACACCCGATGATGAGTCTGCTGATGAAGAGGTGCGGGCTGCTGCTAAGAAGGATGAGGGACAGAAACTGCTTAGGGCAGCAACACGCTGAATGAGAACCCGCTGTGCAACCCACGGAGCAACAGTCTGCCTGCCTGATCTGGGGCTGAGCTGAGCAAGGCTCTGGGAAGGCTCAGGACGCCGAGGGGATCTAACGGGGAGATGGTGGCGCTCTGAGGGGTGGGGCGCATAAAAATTTCATGAAAATTTCCTAAAGCGCTCCGGTCATGGGGGGATGGCGATCTTGCCCGCCACCACAGAGGGAGGCTCCGCAACCATCTGAGCTGGCTTTTTTGTTTTGAAGATGCCCGCATAATTTTTGTCCACGACTGTCGCTCCCGCCAGACGGCCGGGGCTTTGCCTGCCTTCAGCTCCGCAACTCTGAGTGACTTTGGCCTCAGCTAAATTGCTTTCCTCCCGGCTGGGGGGGGGGATGAGGATCCTATCCATTTTGGGGATAATTGCTCCGTGCGCCCCCTTCGAACAATTTGGAGGAAGCGAATCATTATCTTAAGCGGCCTGGTGGGGTAATTTCTTTCGAATAAGTTTCCATCGGCTTGAACCGCCAGTTGGCGGCAAAGTTGATGGAGAGAAACGACAGAGAAGCTGCTGCCTTCCCCTTGTAAAAATACAAGCCGGATCTTGACTCCTCCCCGGCCATCATCGATCCCAGATGAGCGACTTCCTGTTCCCAACCCCCTCCCCGCCGCCGGCTCCCGCAACCCTTCCAGTCGCCGCCAGTTTCTCCTAAAAACAAAACGAGACCCCCCAAAGCTTGTGGAGTTTCAAGTTTAGACAGCTCAGCGCCACCCTCCCTTCTCCCCCGATTCGAAAGTTATTTCTGCTCCAAATCTGCTTTCTAACCTTCCGTGCAGGACTCGGATCGCACATCCGGAACTTGCTGGTCAGTATCGAGCGCCAACTCTGCAGTTCAACAGTCGTCGAGATGATGAGCGCGGCAGCCAAACCGCCGGCGGCCTCCGCAATGCTGCAAGCGGACAGCAGCGCGGATGCTGAGGCTTCGTTGCCACCAGCCGAAGTCGGCCAGCCGGACAGTCAGGAGCAGCGCAAGCTCGCGGACTATTATGTCCGCAGCATCCTCCGGCCCAGCCGAGCCGCCGTGCAGGACGCCGACGATGAGGCTGACGGAGACGACGATGATGAAGAGGCGATGGACGATGATGAGGCCGGAGAAGCTGCGGCCGGAAGAGAGGCGGAAGAAGCCTGCGATCAGCCGCTCACTTTGAAAATCGCCTCGGCCGGCCAGGAGGAGGACGAGGACGAGGCAGATTATTTCGGCAGCGCCGCTGGCCTGTCTGCGGGAGATGCCGACGACACCGACGTTCGAGAGGAGGTCGAAGCCGACGCAGCCGCCGCCGCTGCCGTTGCTGCGGCCTCCGACGATGCCGAAGGCGATCTCGACGGGGACGACACGGACGACTTCGAAGGCGCCACCGGCAGTCGGGCGAAGCGCGCCAGAATCGAAGACATTGTGAGCAGCGTTCGACGCCGACAGAGCAAGCGGAAGCAGAGCTCGCCGCAGCCGCTGTTGGGGCCGCACCAGCTGCTTCAGTCGGCCGAGATGCGCTCCGAGATCCAGAAGGTGAAGGAGCGGCTGACGCAGATGCAGGCGGACTATTCCAGGCTCCTGCTGGCCTCCTGCGGCCAGGCGGGCAGCCCCGCGCCGGAGTCGGATGGGGAGAGCGGCGCTAGCGGAGTCCACAGCGGCGGCGGCGGCGGCGGCGGCAGCGGCAACATCAACAGCAGCAGCAGCGGTACGGAGGCCGTGGCGGCGGCCTCTCTGCTGAGTGACTCGCTTCTAAACGACACCGCGTCGAGCTGCGAGACATCGGCGAAAATTTCAAGGCCGCCGCAGCCCCGGCAGCAGCCGCAGCAACCACAGCAGCAGCCACAGCAGCAGCAGCCGTCGACGCAGCTTCAACCGGCTCACCAGCAGAAGCCGCAGCAGCCGCAGGTGTCGCAGCCGTCACGCGGCCCGCAGCTGCCGCCGCCGCCTCCGCCGACCCAGCAGGCGGGCCTGGCGCCCTTCCTGACCGAGGCGCAGATCCGCAGTCTGGCCGATTCACTCAAGAAGCAGGTGAGCGAGGATGTCAGCAAGATGGTCGATTCGTTAATGGCGAAAATTCGCGAAGGCATGAAGGCTCAGCTGCGTCTGGCAGCGGCCCGGCTGCAGGAGCAGCAATTTCAGCAGCTGCAACAACATCAGCAGCAGCAGCAGCAGCAGCGAGGGCTGGGTCTCTATGGCCTCTCAATGCCGCACGTCTCGCAGCTGTTTGAAGAGGCCGCCGCCGCCCGCTTTCCAAAACTGCCGCCGCATCCGCATCAGCATCCGCACCAGCATCCGCCTCCGCATCCGCTCTACTCGCTGCCGGAGTTCGGGCGCCGCCTCATCGAGGAGCACTGGCGCGGTGCGCTGCCTCCGCAGTTCGCCTGCGCGCCTCCGCCGCCACCGCCGCCGCCGCCACCGCCGCCACCGCCACCGCCGCCGCAGGCTCCGCAGCTGCCGCATCCGTCATCATTCTACTCAGCCGCTGCTGCTGGCCTCTTCCAGAAGAAGGAGCAGCCACCGCAGCAACAGCCGCAGGCGCCTCAGCAGCAGCACTCATCGATGAACCACCTGCTGTCCAGCTTCCAGCAGAGCGGGGAGCAGTGCGAGGCCCTGCCTCTGGTGGTGAACACCCCCAAGAAGAAGCGAACTAAGGTGAGCCGGGGCCGTTCATTATTGTTTTTTCGTCCAGGGTTTCTCCTGCCCCACCTCATTTCTCCTGGCGCAGACAAAGGAAACTGAGTTGAGCTGAGGCAGCCGGCCAAGGTACAGCGGTTCGGGAAAGTTTTCCCACGCTGGCTAAGGAGGCGCAAGTGGAGGGGCCGCATTCCCAGGCAAAAGAATCTTCTATTTAATTACGGGTGCAGGCTTCATGCGTTATTCATTCGCGCGGTGTGCGGGGCCGCTGATGCGCTGCATCTGTTATGAAAGAGGCTGGGCGCATGTCTTGACACTGCGAGAGAGAGAGAGAGAGGACACTTGAGAGAATCTCCCTGCTTCCTTTTATTCTTTTGCGTTTTCTCGACAGCAACGGACCGGATTTCTGGCTTTGTAGCAGAAGCAACAGTTTTTGATGGCTGGCTGAAGGGGAAACTTGGAGAAAAATTTCTTCTTCATCAACCAAGTGCCAGAGCCTTCTTTTGTCTCCCCCTCTCTCTCTTTCTCTGAATTAGAAGTGAAAGCAGAAATGGCAAGAGAGAAGAGATGAGGTACGCGGGGAACAATAAGCCATTGGAGGGAGTTTTCTTGTCTCGTCTTTAAAAAAGGAGAAATTTCCTGAGAAGTATGAATTAACACCCAGCTTCTAACTGATTGACACTTTGGCCCGAAAGTGTCAGGTGGGAATGTCTATGGCCTAACTCCATGGTCTCTCCTCCTGACCGGACAATCGCAGGTGACGGACACCCGCCTGTCGCCAAGGACCTCTCGCCACCAGCAGTTGTCCAGCGCTGATGAGCCGGAGTTGGGCTTCTGCCAGACAGGGCTGACGGGATCGCATCAGGACCACTTGGCCATGCAGCATCAACAGGACTCCCTGGCCTCGTCTCCTCGAGGCCAGAACAACAACAACAACAACAACAACAACAACAACAATAACAACAGCGGAGCCTCATCCCCAGCCTCCTTCGGCGGCGGCAACGGCGGTGGCATGGAATCTGCTGACATGGTGCTGAGTTCGACATCCGCCGGAGGACCATTCGAGTGTCTGGCGCAGGTATTCTTTTCGAAAAAATTTTTTCGCAGGCGCTGTTTTGAATATGAGATGCGCCGTTTCAAGAATGAGATGCGCCGTTTCAAGAATGAGATGCGCCGTTTCAAGAATGAGATGCGCTGTTTCAAGAATGAGATGCGCCGTTTCAAGAATGAGATGCGCTGTTTCAAGAATGAGATGCGCTGTTTCAAGAATGAGATGCGCTGTTTCAAGAATGAGATGCGCCGTTTCAAGAATGAGATGCGCCGTTTCGAATTTGGCATGCGCTATTTTTGTTTCTTTTCTAAACAAATTCCTTCAAGACTGGAAGATGCATCAGCCCCATTCGCTTCCATCTGTGCCCCCTTCTCCTAGGAGACACAGGCAATCCAACCCAGCAACCCAAGCAAGAAAATTAGCCGCGCACTCCTTGATGACATTTCTCGGCTCTGCCCATCTCTTACGCGCAGGCCGCAGGAATTCCCACTTCGAGACTCTCCTGAATCTAAAATTGATGGGGCATCGAACAGCTCGAGTCTTCTCCCCCCCCCACCCGCCCCCATGAATATCTGATTCCAGCGGCTGGTCTCCAGGAATCCTGTGCCAGAATTCTTCGAAGAAATTGCTTGGATTGGGTTTTAAACTGCTCGACCGCCGGGCTCCCCTGGGGATGCGTGGGGAGCAGCAAGTCATCGAACTCGACACCTCAGTAGTGGCCCGCCTGCTCCTTCGAGAAACCTGAGAGGCCCATAAAGAATTCTACGACAGCTCCGAAATGCTGTTCACTTTGCTATCGCGAGGCCCGTCTCTATGTATGGGAGGCCATAGGAGTTTTAGAAGGGCTGGAAATGCCCAGCTGTACAGTTCAAAGTCAATGGCCCGCGCTCCAAGTGGGACAGCGAAAGACAAAGAAAATGACAGAACTGGCACTTCAGTTCTAGCGGAAGTCGGCGGCTGCTGCAGGCTGCCTGCTCGTCAGAGGGTGCGGGAACGGCGGTCGGGCAAAGAAAAACCGGGGCCCTCATTTTGCTTTCAAAAAGCTGCTCCATAATTTGTGTTTCTTTAGCCTTTGCCCGGAAGAAGGAAACAGAAGGAAACTGGGGGGAACAATGAAGAAAGCTGACTGAAGGCCAGAAAATGCGTTTTTGGGTTCGTGACGGGGCAGAAAAGAAGAGGCGCGACAGGAAAAAGTCGAGAGCACCCGCTTTCTGCTTCTTGTCTGCCTGAGTTCTTTTGTGTCAATCTCACACTGTCTGCTTATTTACCTACCGATCTACATGTACTCTACCAACCAACCTACCTACCACCTACCTACCTACCTACCTACCTACCTACCTACCTACCTACCTACCTACCTACCTACCTACCTACCTACCTACCTACCTACCTACCTACCTACCCATCTATCTCTATCTATCTATCTATCTATCTATCTATCTATCTATCTATCTATCTATCTATCTATCTATCTATCTATCTATCTATCTATCTATCTATCTATCTATCTATCTATCTATCTATCTATCTATCTATCTATCTATCTATCTATCTATCTATCTATCTATCTATCTATCTATCTATCTATCTATCTATCTATCTATCTATCTATCTATCTATCTATCTATCTATCTATCTATCTATCTATCTATCTATCTATCTATCTATCTATCTATCTATCTATCTATCTATCTATCTATCTATCTATCTATCTATCTATCTATCTATCTATCTATCTATCTATCTATCTATCTATCTATCTATCTGTCTATCTATCTATCTATCTATCTATCTATCTCGACAGTACAACAGGCGGCCAAGTCCCGGGTCACAGAGTCTTGGGTCTCCAGGGCACCTCCCAGCCCAGCCGTTCAACCCGCCAGCTTCTGGTTGTTAATCTCTGACATTCCAATCCTTGTTCCAGTCGGCCTGACATCACTGTTTACACTGCATGGGCCACCGGAGTCCCCCACCAGCTGGGCCCAGCTTCGGGTGCCCCAAGTCACTTCTCCCAGATTCAGCTTCCTCCGAAAATTCCTTTTCTTCCTCCCCGCAACTCCGCCAGGCGCGGATGTAAACAGAGGCATCAACGGGTCTGTAACCAACTTCTCTACTATAACCAACACAAAATGCATTACCCTCTTAGCTAGTTTCCACTGGCTAATATAGTTTTGTTTACCTGGGCATCTCTGTGTCTCCTATTACCGTATTAGCAGCTAATTGCGGCTTTGTCTCGATGGGGGAGTTGGGCCGGGCGGGCAACGAAACACCTGTGGAGTCGCAGGTTCCGAGCAAAGCGGAACCCGTATTCGAAATGATTCCTTAACCAATTCTCAATCGAATATGCGCGCAGACCACGACGCTGACTCCGATCCACCTGCGCAAGGCCAAGCTGCTGTTCTTCTACAACCGCTACCCCAGCTCCGCGGTGCTCAAGGCCTACTTCCCGGACGTGAAGTTCAACAAGAACAACACGGCACAACTGGTGAAGTGGTTCTCCAATTTTCGGTGAGCTTTTAAATCTCATTTATTAAAAATTCAGTTTTTTTAGTGTTCCTCCGATATCGAATCAATCTAAAGCACTCAGACTGAGTCTTCATCTCAATCGCATCAGAAAGCCTCTTTCAGCAGTGCTCAGCTTGGCTCTTCTCCCGCACGTCTCAATTGGAAAGCGCTGATTGAATCTCTTTCTCTCTCTTCCATCTTTGTCTTTCGCATTTCTGCAACCGGGCGCTGAGAAGACAAATCCCAAGCAGAGAGCGTCTGACTGCTCCGTCTCCCCATTGTCTGTCAAAGAGGTTTCTGAGTAAGTGAGCGAGCGAAGCCTGAGTGAATTGCGACTCTCAGTGCGCTGCTCCGCTGAGCTTTTTAATATTATTGTTCCGTGACTGCTCTGCTAGCAAAAGATGGCAAGACTGCGCTGGAGAGGCTGGGTGGGAAAAGGAGCGGGGCGCGCAGAACCTCAGCGTCTAAAATCAGAGATAACTGCCGGCTGCATTTGCTCCGTTATTCACTTATTCACCAATCTCTCTAAAATCTCTTTCTGTTTCTCCTGTTCTGCGATAGCCTTGTTTTCTCCACTCACCTCGGATAGGCTGCTTAAGCCTGTGTGTGCGTTCCGCCTCTGCAATCCCATTGTGACGGCTGGCACTCCGAGGCGGAATCTGAGATCTATGTAATCCTTGCCACCTCTCTGGTCTGTTGCGCATCTATCCAGACTTGTCTTGCATGGCTGGAATTATTAAGATTCAATAGATGAGAGACAGAGAGAGAGAGAGAGAGAGAGAGAGAGAGAGAGAGAGAGAGAGAGAGAGAGAGAGAGAGAGAGAGAGAGAGAGAGAGAGGCTGAGAGAGAGACGGATGCGAAGAAAGACTGGCAGGGGTTGTGGCATGGACAGAGACGGAATGAGACAGGGAGAGAGACAGGGGGAGAGACAGGGAGAGAGACAGGGAGAGAGACAGGGAGAGAGACAGGGAGAGAGACAGGGAGAGAGACGGGGGGAGAGACTGGGAGAGAGACGGGGAGAGAGACAGGGAGAGAGACAGAGGGAGAGACAGAGAGAGAGACTGGGAGAGAGACAGGGAGAGAGACAGGGGGAGAGACAGGGAGAGAGACAGGGAGAGAGACGGGGGGAGAGACTGGGAGAGAGACGGGGGGAGAGACTGGGAGAGAGACAGGGAGAGAGACATGGAGAGAGACAGGGGGAGAGACAGAGAGAGAGACAGGGAGAGAGACAGGGAGAGAGACAGGGAGAGAGACAGGGAGAGAGACGGGGAGAGAGACAGGGAGAGAGACAGGGAGAGAGACAGGGGGAGAGACAGGGGGAGAGACAGGGAGAGAGACAGGGAGAGAGACGGGGGGAGAGACTGGGAGAGAGACGGGGAGAGAGACAGGGAGAGAGACAGGGAGAGAGACGGGGGGAGAGACTGGGAGAGAGACGGGGAAGAGACAGGGGGAGAGATAGGGAGAGAGACGGGGGGAGAGACTGGGAGAGAGACAGGGGGAGAGACAAGGAGCAAGATACAAGGGCAAACTGAAAGTCAGAACGTAGAGACAGGCAGACAGGGCTGCTGCTGCCCAGTCCCTTGAAGCTGAAAACAGAGATGATTCGGAGGCCTCAGCTCAGAAGCCAAATAATCAGTTTATGAGGCCGCTGAGGCGAGAGGCAGAGAGAGAGGTGGCACAGAAGGGAAAGTTGCGTGTCGAGTCGCAGCAAAGAAATTTATGCAGATGTTCGGGACAGTCCTCTTTTTGTCGAGTCATTCTTGGCATGTGCGCGGCGTATTTTTTTCCGGAGAAAATTGCTTTAGCCACTTTTGAAGCGCCGGCACCACCGGTTCTTCCCCGGGTCTTAAGTGGCGACCTCGGCCTCGAACCCCTGGTGGGAATTAGGCGGTTTGGGATCGGGGAAGACAGTTTCTAGGGGGATTCCGTATTTTGTGAAAAGCTCGCGGGTTGCCAAATTGAGTTAGGAAGCGGCCCGACTACAACTTGGCGACTCTGCTGACTTGAAACAGCTCCGCATCTTACTTGGCGCCATTCTCAGAGATGTTTTATAACTTTTGTCCAATGATTTAAACTGGAAAAAGAGTTTTCCCAATTCCATGGTGGGTTTCCCAGATTAGGCAACTTGGCCGACTCACCGCGGGGGGGGGGGATAATTTGGTGGCGCTTCGGACCCGAGGCAGAGTCAACACTGCAGGAGAAGGTTACAGGGAGAAGCCGAGGCTCACTAAATCTGACTAACAGCGGCAACCCAAAATGCTTATTTGACTTACTCGCTTTGGTTCTTCGCCTCTGCACCACCTCTCTTCATTATTCCCAAATTTCTGCTTGCCGAGGGAATCGCGGATATTGAGAAGTGATCTCAGGGGAGCTCTTCCCCCATACGCGTTAGGGGGGGGAGGTGAGAATGCAACCAAGTGGATGAGGGTGGGCCCGGAATGAAGGCAAAGTGTAGATTTCTGGGCCTCGGCTGGGTCATCAAAATAATTAACTATCAGCGCACCTTCGGGCGCCTGGGGGTCTTGGTCAAACATCGCCCCCCTCCCCGGCCTAGGAGAAGCAGAGACTCAAGGCCGGCCGTGAGGGACTCAAGAGGGTGAAGCTGGCGGGGCCGCGTGCTCAGGGTTTGGCCGCTCAAATAAGACCGTCAGCCCGGGACTCCACTGTCTCTGGCACTCTCAAACTTCTATTTCCTTCATCTCATCATCGCACTAAACACTCATCAGATCCCGCTGCCCATCCCGAGCCAGCGAATGTTGCAGCTTTGCTTGTTTGTTCAGCTCAAACCACGCCACACGGGGAACTAACTGGAGGCCGGGTCCACACTGCCCCGCCCCACTGCACATTGTCCATTTAATGTCCCTCAGTGGGCCATTATCGCCACCATCAGTTGACACTTGGACACCTAATAATCCTCTAAAATACTGCTCACTGTCACTCACTGCTTTGCTCAAAGCTGCGAGTTTACTGTGCTCAATTCAGCATTGTCTTCCTTCCTTGCTCAATATATTTGCTGCCAATAATGGAGGTTTTGTCTCGTATTAAATTCCGATCTGAATGGCTTTGTTGAACAAAGCTTTGAATTGTGTCTTCGAGATAGAGTCATGCAGTACTGTCCCAGATTGGTTCCCAGCAGATCTTCCAAGAGCGTACATGTTTGAATCAATGAATCAATGGGAGTTCGCAGATGCTAGTTCTGCGGTGCTGAAATTTACACTACTACTTACTATAAGTAAGATAATCAGCGACTAAAATTCCAAGCCTCTCTCCCCGTCTCCTTGCAGCGAGTTCTTCTACATCCAGATGGAGAAGTACGCCCGACAGGCCATCGTTGAGGGCGTGCCCTCGGCTGAGGACATCGTGATTAACTCTGACTCGGAGATCTACAGGGTGCTCAACCTGCACTACAACAGGAACAACCAGATTGAGGTAAATGGCGCTGCCAGGTGCCTCCGGTGCTTTGTGGCTCCTTACCATCCAACACTATAAGGCTTATGACTTTGGTTACCTGCCACACCACACTCCCATTCCCCACACTTTAGAGCTTGGTTACCTGCCACCCCACACTGCCATTCCCCACACTTTAGAGCTTGGTTACCTGCCACCCCACACTCCCAGTCCCATACTTAAGAGTTTGGTTACTTGCCATCCCGCACCCTTTCGACAACCATAGAAGACAAATTTAAATCCCCAGAATCCCAGTTCATTCCATCCGCTCCCCCCAACCCGCAGGTCCCCAGCCATTTTCGCAATGTGATCGAGGCAACCCTGCGTGAGTTCTTCAAGGCCCTGTCAGCCAGCAAAGACCAGGAGCAGTCGTGGAAGAAGCCAATCTACAAGGTGATTGCTCGAATGGACCAACAGGTGCCGGAGTTCTTCAAGTCACCCAACTGGATGGAGCGGCTCTCGGACGGTTGAAAAGATTAAAAACATTGCTGCTTTTGCTCGATCTGTGACACTCAAAACTGATTTAGACTAGCTTTTTAATATCTTACTATTGATTAATTGATTATAGTTCACTGTCAAGCTTGTCAAGTCTAAAGCAGCACTACACATGTATACCATAAAAAATAGAAGTTCTATGGATGAAATTGCATAGAAGGGGGCTCGTCTTTGACTTTGGCCCAAAAAATTTAAATAGGTGTGGATAAAACGATTTTGTGTGTTCTAATAATGTGCTTTATTATTGCATGAAGAGGTCAGGTGTTGTCTGCTAAATCTCTCTGTTACCGCAATGCCCCATACTCATTCCTTATACAATTACAGGTACGTGTGTCCAATTGATTTATATAACCTTTTGTAAATAACTCCTTCACAAATAAGTCGAATTTTGTGCGCTATTGATAAAAGGACAGTATACATAGTTAACTCTTTTGCTGTCTGCTTTCGCAATAATATTGAATTTAGATGCAGAAGCAAGTTAAGATGAACTCTTCAGAAAATTTCAGAAAATGAACATTGAGAGATGCGTAGGCTCCCGTCTAATCGTAATCCATTATACTAAAATCTAATTTGATAATCTGAATTTAACAAAAATGCACAAAAAATATACAGTTTGGTATTGCAAGTCTGCATCATTACGGTAATACTAGTTAATGGACTTTATGCAATTTCATTTGTGTTTAATCTTTTGAATTTATGAGCCGTGATAGAATAAAAAGTAGGAAAATGTCTGTTGTGCTACTGGTCAGTAGACTAGTAGGCAGTTAATTTTTTTATCGTCTGCGTTAGGACAAGTTCAGCGTGAACAATTGAAGGTCTTTATAAAATTCTGATCCAACAACGGTTATAGGCTCGAAACAAGCTCGAAACGTCGTAGACAGTAAGTAAACTTCCTAAATTCGAAACTTCACGTGCTTGAAATTTCACAAACTCGAATATTCAGAACTTTACTCCAGCATACCTACCTATACACATACCATGAAACACATGCACTACACATAGCTACTGTAATAAAAATTATTGCAAAAATGAAGATCCGTACTGGCCAGTATGTTCATATATTGCTAATAATCCTTTCTTAGCTTCCAGTTTACAGCTGTGTCCATTTAAACATGAATTCAAACTAGAAATTATTAATTGGTTGTCTCCTACTTGCTTCTAACATTCTGATTATTTGTTTTATTAAACTAAAGTAAACAATGCTCTTCTACTAAAAATATCGCTGCTACAATGAAATGCCCTTTGATTATTTTAGGTTATTGCGTTCCGTAGTTGTTTTTTGTTTGCTTTAAATCCTTTGAACCGCATGCAAGCATGCAAGCCAAAGAAGCGCCTTTCAAGATTTTTTAAAAGAACGACAGTCAGGACAGTGCAAAATGGGTGTGGTCGTGCTAATACTGTATCGTTAGAAGATCATTTCGTGCGTCTTGGTAGGAAGGACCTCCTCTACAGAAGCCTTATTCATTGTAAAATGTAAAAAAGCAAAGCTCAGGGCAAATGTGTGACGCTGACACGCATAAACTGCGTGACACAGTACAGTATGAGTGGAGCAAGTTGTATGAAAATAGACACGACAAGCCCCCAAACCCCCAAGGCAAGGCCATTTGGTAAAATTCAGCTAGTGTTGTATTGGCCGAGCCCCAAGGCCATTAGCTTTGGCTATGAACATTCCCAACCCCTCCCCCTAGTCTGGACTGTACAATCTATTGGGGGTATAGGAGTAAACTGTACACTAGCTTAACCTCTGCTATCTCTAGAGTACAGGGCTTGGAATTGCTTCACACCCCAAAACCTCCAAACGAACAAATATAAGTGCAAACACAGGCCGAACTGGAAGAACCCAGGACAAGAGCTATAGCTGGGCCTAGGGTCCTAGGGCAAACTGAAAAAGAAAAAACGATAAGGCTTGTTTGAAGTCCAACAAGTCGTGCAAAAAGCAACTAGGGGAAAAACAAGCTAAAAATCATTCTGTTCCTTCTTATTTTCAAGACTATTAGATTAAATAGTATTGAATTGAATGGGAAGCAGCCACCATCATGGCTTCATCGTCGCATGATGCAATCAGCAGCGGCCGGTCAGAGGACGCCACTGTCAGTGTTGGCTCGCCGCCCAACTCGCCAGTGCTAGCCAACTATCCGTCATCCATAGTAGGCGCCAGCGTCAACAACAAGCAGAAATGCTTTCACGTTGACATTGTCCTGCCAGACGGTTCTCTGCGACAGGTGGAGGTTGACTTCAAGGCTAATGGTCAAGAGTGCTTGGATAAGGTGCGCTTTGTTTTGATTTGGTTAATCGATTTTTTAGTGAAATATTGTTTCGATCTTATCGACTAGACTTTTAAATGCTTATTTAGCAAATTATTATAATATCATCAGCATAGTAATAAGTGTAATTATTTAGGCAGTCTTCCAGCTTTCTAATAAAACAAGCAGTTAATTAATTCGGTCATTTATAAAAATATATTCATTATAAGATTAGACAGTTTTCTACGAGATAAGCTAGGCAATAAAGTATTTTCTTATCTTATCTTAGCTCCAATACATGCATACCCAGGCTTTTCATTCTTTGTTGGTGGTATTTTGCACAGAATAAAACTAATATTGCCATTTTTAGTGGACCTTTTTTATGATATACCAGATGCAGAATTGCTATAAAAATTCCTACTTATTTCGATATACATGCTCTGCAGATCTGCAATAGTCTGGGCATTGTGGAAGAGGTGGACTACTTTGGCCTGACCTATTATGGACCAAAGCAGGAGGAGCTGTGGGTCAACATGCGCAACAGGCTGTTCAAGCAGCTGTCAACTGGTCAGCCAGTGCCGCGGATGCAGCTGAGGGTCAAGTTTTTTGTACAGCCGCACATGCTGCTGCAGGAGGAGACTAAGTAAGTGCAAAGTTTAACTAGTTAGATGCCGAGGCTTTTTAATATCTAACAACAAGCATAGTTACTCTCGCCGTCTACTCCTTATTTTGTTTAAAATACTTTCCAGGCACTTGTTTTTCCTTGATGTTCGCAGTCAGCTGATTGACCACGGCAACTGGCTGCCGCTGGATGACTGGCGCCACGCTGCAGCAGCCGCCGCCGCCATTGAAGAGCCGCCGACTCCAGCTTCCTCTTCATCAACCGGATTAGCGATATCATCTGGCAATACCAGTCTGACACTCGACCTGCTCATCGCCCTGCTCGCCCAGGCCGAGTTTGGCGACTTTGATTCCCGCCGGACCCCTATAAAGTACCAGAAGTACTGGCGAGAGCAGGGAGATATTCCGGCTGAGGTGATCGCTGCTACAGCTGAAGCTCACAGGTAGGCAATGGTGATCCGTTTTCCAATTACTGCTGTTCTAGCGACTCGTCTTTAGTGACACCCTTTTTCGAATTTCCGCCCCCAGCTATCTTTGTGACACCCGTTTTCCGCCCCCAAGTAGTCTTAGTGACACCCGCTTTCCGCCCCAGTTATCTTAGTGACACCCGTTTTCCGCCCCGGTTTTCTTAGTGACACCCGCTTTCCGCCCCCAGTTTTCTTAGTGACACCCGCTTTCCGCCCGCAGTTTTCTTAGTGACACCCGTTTTCCGCCCCCGGTTTTCTTATTGACACCCGTTTCCGCCCCCGGTTTTCTTAGTGACACCCGCTTTCCGCCCCCAGTTATCTTAGTGACACCCGCTTTCCGCCCGCAGTTTTCTTAGTGACACCCGTTTTCCGCCCCCGGTTTTCTTAGTGACACCCGCTTTCCGCCCCCAGTTTTCTTAGTGACACCCGCTTTCCGCCCGCAGTTTTCTTAGTGACACCCGTTTTCCGCCCCCGGTTTTCTTAGTGACACCCGTTTTCCGCCCCCGGTTTTCTTAGTGACACCCGTTTTCCGTCCCCGGTTTTCTTAGTGACACCCGTTTTCCGCCCCTCGTTTTTTAGTTGTTATTTAAGTGAACCCAGTTCTCTAGATCCCAATGAATCCAGTTCAATTCCACCCGTGGAATCCTCTAATATACTAAATCCCTGCTATATCCCTCATCAGGCGCCTGTCAGGCCTCTCTCCGGCCAGCGCCGAGTACCGGCTGCTGCAGCTGGCGGCCAGCCTGCCGATGTACGGCAGCCACTATCACGAGGTCAAAGACTGCTTTGAGACCAAGCTCAACATCGCCGTTGGGCCCTCGGCAATCTGCGTTTGCAGGGAAAATAAACAGGTTCTGGATAGGTGAGTTCGCCTGAGTAAACAGCAGGAGTAACTATTGCTGTGTTTTAACTGTCGAACGCCTCGCCATCTAATCATTTTCTTAATATTCTGCACTATAAAATGACTTTGTGGTAAAGCTGCTTGTTGAATGTTGATTGACACACTCAATGTACTTTTACGTCTCGCCGTGGCCGTTTCATATTTCTTTCCTATGTTTACTGACTCTGACAAACCTGCCTGCCTCTAGACTTTTCTTTTGGACTTCAGAATCCCCCCTCCAAGCTTCCCAAGTATAGGATTTTTTCTAACCGCTTCGGCTTCCGCGTCCTTTCCTTAATCCCGTCGGCTTTTCGCCCCTACCCCGTTTAAATCAATATCCCCCACCGCCTCACCTTCCTCTGCGCTGCAAATGATTTGCTAATTATTGATTGACTTGTTACCTCGCTGACCCGTTTCACTTCTCTGAGCAAAGTTATTCGCTGATACTCCTCCAGTCCACTGGCGACTTAGTCTTACAAATAAAGGTCAAATCTAGCTAAACAGAGTTATAGGGAAATTAATTCAAGTGCTGGGATTTCTGTGTGAGTTGAGGATCTGGAACCTTAGTTGGGGAACTGGATCCAATGGGTTAGGATCTGGATTCAGGCATTTGGGATCTGGATTCAGGGATTTGGGATCTGGATTCAGGGATTTGGGATCTAGATTCAGGGATTTGGGATCTAGATTCAGGGAGTTGGGATCTAGATTCAGGGATTTGGGATCTAGATTCAGGGATTTAGGATCTAGATTCAGGGATTTGGGATCTAGATTCAGGGATTTGGGATCTAGATTCAGGGATTTGGGATCTGGATTCAGGGATTCGGGATCTGGATTCAGGGATTCGGGATCTAGATTCTGGGATTTGGGATCTAGATTCAGGGATTTGGGATCTAGACTCAGGGATTTGGGATCTGGATTCAGGGATTCGGGATCTCAAATTCATAAATTTGAAATCTGGATTCACAATTTTAGATGTTTTGAGTTGGTGCGTACATGGCATTATGGCTGAACACGTCGCCAACGTCACCCGTCTCCAGGTACCCGTACCCCCGCGTCCAGAAGGTGACCATCAGCGACCGCGTGCTGTACCTGTCGCTCAGCCAGGAGAACGGCAGCGTCAAGGAAGTCGGCTACCGGCTCGTGTCGCAGAAGGCGGCCAACGGGCTGTACCGTTGCGTCACGGAGACGCACAGC
>NIVC01000267.1:162500-205000 GCA_002269645.1 Macrostomum lignano
ATGTCACAGAGCCAGCCAGCTTAACTGAACAGCAAAGACAACGAGAGAACGGAAAGATTTGACAATGCTGCGCATTGGAATGCAATAAAGAGCTTAGCAATAAGTCCCCTGTTGTAATGGCTTATCCTGTCGAATTTAAAGTCATTTATAGTAGCTGCGCTATTTTTTGCTTTAATTGCCTCTCCAACTTGCCTCTCCATTGGAGAGGCTAATGGAGAGGCTAATTGCCTCTCCATTGTCGGCCAACACCCGCTTCCGCAAGCCACTGAGCGGTCTCGCAACCTTCGTGGGCTGCAAGCGGAGGCGACGGAACGCGCGTGGCAGGAACGCAACCCGGAGACAAGCACAGCTCGACCACGTGCTCGTGCGTTTCCGTGAGCGTCGTCGCGCCGTCAACTGCCGCACCATCACGCCGCTGGCTCTGCGGTCCGATCACCGGCTCCTCATCTGCGACCTCAACCTTCGCGATCCGCTCTACCGTCCGCCGAAGCGGCCACCGCGGCGCTACTACCGCGCGCTCAGAGCCACCGATACGCAGCGTCGCTTTGCTAGCGCCTTTAACACCGCGCTGGGCGACAAGCGTGGAAGTGCCGAGTATGCGGAAGTGTGCGCTGCAATCAGAACCGCCGCGGAGCAAGCAGTCCCGATGATGCAGCCGGCTCAACGTGGGCAGCCGGTCTGGCAGGACGACCCCGCGATTCAGGCAGCGAGGGAAGATCTGGAGAAGCTCCGCTTGAGCAGGCGACCAACCCGCGAGGCAGAGGCAGCTCTGGCAGCTGTCTACCTGCAGCGCCAACAAGCGGCTGTCGATGACGCCATTCAGGCTGTCTCTGCCGCTGGGCCCGATGCCAGAGGGCGCGTGGCCTGGTCCGCCATCAACGCTCTGACGGGACGAAAGCGGCGCAATCCGCTGAACCTGGCTGGTGACACGCCGGACGAGCGTAGGAACGAGCTGCGCGAGTTCTTCGCCGCCATCGTCAACGCGCCGCCACCCCCGCTGCCAGACAGTCTGACGCTGCCGCCGGAGACGCCGCTGCCGGCAGAGGAGAGTTTCAGCGTAGCCCCAGTCAACGCAGCCGACGTTGTCAAGCTCGCCCAGCAGTCACCGGGCGGGAAAGCGCTGGGTCCGGACGAGGTGCCCATCGAGGCGCTGCGCATCCCCTGTGTGGCCGCTGAGGTCGCCAGAGTGATGAACCGCGTGCTCTTCGGTGAGGCGGCGCCCAACGAATGGACCACGGCGCACATCGTCGCTGTTCCAAAGAAGCCGGGCACCACTAGGCTTGAAGACCATCGAGGCATCTGCCTTCAGTCCTGTGCAGCGAAGCTGTTCAACCGGATGCTGCTTTCGCGGTTGCAGCCCGTGCTGGATCCGTACCTGCGCCCAGAGCAGAACGGGTTCCGGCCCCATCGCGGCACAGTGGCGCAGATCCTGGCTCTTCGCCGAGTCATCGAGGAGGCGCGGATTCGTCAGTCGATACTGATTTTAATCTTTATTGATTTCAAGAAGGCATTCGACTCGGTTGTCAGAGCCGTGCTTCCAATGGTGCTCCGCGCGTACAACGTGCCTGAGCAGCTGATCTCCGCCGTCATGGCGATGTACCGTGATACGACAGCTGCTGTGACAACACCGGACGGCCTATCGGACTCCTTTGAGACATCCTCCGGAGTGCTTCAGGGAGATACGCTGGCGCCGTTTCTGTTCGTCCTGGTGCTTGACTGGGTGCTGCGGACTGCTCTTCCTACCGACGACGACGGTTTTCTGCTGCAGCGACGCGTGGGTCGACGTCAACCGGAGAAGCGGCTCAGCGTGCTTGGCTACGCCGACGACCTCGCCCTGCTGTCCTCGACCGTCGAGGGCGCCCAACGGCAGCTGGACAGGCTGGTTGCCGTTGCGGCGAGTGTCGGCCTGGTGGTCAACACGCAGAAGACCGTTGTGCTCTGCGTGCCGGACGACATCGAGGCTGCAATATTTTGCCGAGGCGCTGACGGGCAGGCGACCGAACTCCCGCGATGTCAGCAGTTCGTCTACCTCGGCGGTCTGGTTCCAGACGCTCGCGAGGACCTGCGACGCCGCCGCGGGCTTGCCTGGGCTGCCTTTCGTTCTGTGAGGGCAGTCCTGCAGTCCGAGGCCCTACCGGACCGCCAGAGGGCGGCGCTGTTCCAGGCGGTAATCGAGACCGTCCTGCTGTACAACGCCGAGACCTGGACGCTGACGGACTCACTCGAACAGCAAGTCGATGCGGCGCACGCTGGTCTGCTGCGCGCCGCCTTCAACATCGGCGTCGAGCGAGTCACCAACGCGGCACTCTATCGCCGCGCTGGCCTGCCACGTCCAAGTGATCTACTGCGCCGTCGGCGACTCCAGCTCGCAGGCCATCTCATCCGCGCCGAGTCGTACTGCCCACAGCCGGTGCAGGAGGTGCTGCTGCTCACGCTGCAGGCACCCTACCGGCGAGGTCAAGCGCGAACTCGGCGTTATGTCGACTGTCTGCTGGCTGACGCCGGCGCCCCGGACACTGCCGGTGGCGCGGCCTTTGTTCGCGCCCAAGCCATGAAGCGCGCCCTGTGACGCTGACTTTTACCATCATGACAGCGTATTTTGTTGTTGTTGTTGTTGCCTCTCGCATATGACAGTTTTTCGCAAGTCGGCATCCCGTGGTCCAGCCCAGTTTCTACCGGTATCTGCTTGTCGCTTTCGATTGTATGCTGTTACTTTTGAAATCCTTAAGTAAATTATAATTGAAATAAATGTTTGATATATTCCAAGTTAACAAAATGAGTTATAATTATATGATGCATGATCCAAAACTGCTACTGTCAAGGAATTAGCTTTATTAAAGAATTATTTCCCTTTTTCATTAACAAGTCTGATTCACTTAGGGAAACCACAAAAAAAGCCTTTCACTTTTTCAGAAGAAAACAGCGGCTGGTATTGATAAATAGCTAAGTAAAATTCCTTAAGCTATTGTAAGTGAATTTTTCCTGTTTATTCTTAGCTGTAATGGCAACCATTGCAGCATTTGCACATGTAACTAGATGATATACATGTTACATAATAGCTTCGATGCAAAACGGTTTCTAATTTGAAACATTGATGACCTAAATCGGACATACGTGTACACATCTATTGAGTTTGTGCTGTAGCTCTTTAGGTCCTCAAATAGCGAAGCCTAAAAGTCGCAACAGCACACAAATAATAAGTTTTTTGACAGTTTTTATACGGTTTTTAAAACTACTATATACTTTTGAGTTTGAATTCAGATTTTGTTCTTAAAAAATTGTTAAGCTACTTACGCTTCTATCGCAGGATTTTAAGACAGTTTTTTCTTAGAATATCTTCTAATGCGACAACATCCTGATGTAAACCAGCTACCTGACCTTGGTGAAGTGACCAGTGACCTACTTAAGCAACTAAGTTCTGATAGAATAATTTATTGCTTGGTTGACTATACATCCAATGGCAACAACAACCCTGTCTGTCTGTCACTGCTAGTATAACCTAGTTCTTTGTGCAGTGGCTGTTTCAGAACTTAATTAATTTAATTGGTTGGTATTTTTATAGATTAAAAGCGTAACTGTTATGCCCAGTTATTAAAAAGCAAAGCATAGGAGCAATTGTTACAGAGCTGCTTATTAATTATCTGCTTTTAAAATGCATTTGTTCATAAAAAATATTTGTAGCATGTATTTATTTTTTATTGTCAATAGCTGCTTGACTGTGGAGGCATCATTTCAAGGTAAATATAGCATTTTATTACCATGCAATGTCTTTACTTATATAAAAAACTAAATATATTTGTTCTAAGGCCAAGGGCAGTAGCCTATATCAAGGACAAGGCCAAATGATATCTAACACTATAAAAGGAATGCTAACAGTCAATACAATAGAATCATCACTAACATCCAAAACATAGGATTTTCCTAGAAAATATTTACTATTGCATCTTTGGTTTTTTCATACCTTTCAAATTCAATTTGTGCCATTGTGGTATATAATATTTTAATTTTGTCTTTATTATAAAGGAGTAATTTTTTAATATCTTATTCTATTATTAAAATTTATGTGAGCTTAAGTAATACTATAGTCCAGATCATGCTGGGTGCATGCCCAAACAAAAATTGAATAATTACAAATGCACCCCAAAAAATGGAGTGCACACCCATTCTCAAAACTATGCTGGTGTTGTGACAATAAATGACCTTTTTATGTTGTGACAATGATTGAACTATTTTGAATAGCATAATAAATTTAAAAAATTCAAGATAATTTAATTGATTTTTATGCTTTTTTTGGCAATACTATTTATAGCAGAAAATCAATACACGTACAAAGATTTATTTAAATGCTTAAATACAAAGTTTAAAAAATATAGAAAGCTTGAAATTTACACTTAAAAATTAATGATTTTCATCTTTTTCTATTTCACAATAACTTTGCTGTGTGATTTTATAAAGTGCATGTCAGGTGTGTACTGTGTAAGCATATTATTTTTAGGAGTGGTGCATACCAACTGTGTATATCTACTTTTAGCCTATAAGACCAATGTATGCATATATTCTTTTTGGGTATATACTGTATGATCTAGAATATAGAAACAATACCATAGTCTCATGAATGCACTGGCCATATGGGAACATTTTTTGGCTGCGTATGGCACATAGCTAGCAATTATGCTATACACGCGGGCCTGTAAGGTGTTGCAACAATTAAGGACCTTTTTGCTTTTTTGACTATTATATGCACTTATATATATGCGCAACCTTGGGATTAACCTGGCCATTTCTATTGGCAATACACATGCAGGTTGCTATTGGCTAAGAGCAGTCACATGACTACTATTCTGTCTAATAGCGACTTACATGTGTGTGTTGCCAATAGAAATGGCTGGGTGAATCCCAAGATTGCTCCCAAGCATGTGCACTTAGTGCACTCTTGATTGTCTTGTACTGCATTGCTGCATGCGGCAAGCTGACGTTGCGTAGCAATATACAATTTGCTATGTGCACTCTGCGCGGGGCTATATATTGGTAGAAATTGGGTAGTGTAGCTCGCTTAGCTAGTAAAAGGAAAATGAATCTGAAAATCAACATTGTGTAAGTAACAACGCGTTTTGGACTCCTAGGTGCATCTTCAGGTTTATTTTTTGATTTTTTGATTTTTTGACCTACAACCAACTCCATATATTTATTCGCAAAACCTGTTCAATTTCGTTGTTGAAAAAATAAACCTGAAGATACACCTAGGAGTGCGAAATGCGTCGTTACTTACACAATGTTGATTTTCGGATTCATTTTCCTATATGTTGGTGAAAATGGCTCTACACTGCACATAGATATCAAAGGTCTAGCCAGGTAGAAATTTCACCAAAAAAGGCATGCATAAAACTATGGAAGCAATAGGCCTATAGCTCAAAATTTTTAATTCTGAAATTGTAAACAGTTTTGTAAAACTGTTTACAAGTCTTACAAGTTAACAGTCTTAAAAAGTTTAGTCAATTGTCAAAAGTTAATGTGTAATATATGTATATTTTAAGCTAAAAAGTATAATGTTATCATCATGATAATATTTATATATAAATAATACCTTATTAGTAAGAATAAGGGTCTATGCAGATAGTATCCTATATAGATAAAGAAATAAATTATGTACTTATGTATTTAAACATGTTTAAAATCTTTAGATTAAGAAATTATCAAATTAAAATTGCTTAAAAGTCTAATTCTACTATTTAAAAAGCATAGTATAGAGATCTTTTGGCAGAACATATGGACATGATTACCAGGGGCATAGACAGGAATTTCTCACAGGGGGTACAGGGATATGAGTAGCTGCTGCTACTTGTACTTGCTGGCCTAATGGGCAGTTCACAGGAAAATTAAGCGCCATAAATCAATTTCTTACACCCACCAACCAGGCCCACAGGGGGGGGATATCTCCCCATATCCCCCCTTGCTTACACCACTGATGATTACATGGTTATAGTTATTTATATTTGCCATGTTTTTTTCCTATATCAAGGAAAATTGGCCATTAATAAATGAAACCTAGAAGACTATTAGAGCTATTGTTTTTATGGGTAAGTTAGAGCAATAGATATGAAGAATATCACTAGTTAGTAAAGCTTTTGTGAGATAAACCCCTAAGTTGCTAAGGTTAGAAACTCAAGCAATATATTTTTATGCCATAAAACAATAATAATGACAATAGCCAAGACCAAGACTAATCTAAAACTGGCTTTACTGGTTAATAAATTACATAAAAATCTAAAAAATCTTAGTAAAAAAGCTTGTCAAACTCAATAAACTTCACTTTAAATATAAGTAAACAAAATACTTTTTTGTTGCTTGGTATATCAGAGCAGTTTACTTAATGACCATTTAGTTAATTTAAACAAAAATTTTAATAAAATTCATTTCCTAAGTCTTTTAATTTGCTATTTAAGGTTGCCAAAAATTGACAAAAGTTTTCATAAATATTCTGTTCTATATATGAAATAGTGAACATATGATATATGATATAGTGAATACTGAATTATGAAATATGAATTTACCACGCCTGCCCACCTGCAGACAACTTGCGCAGCCAGCTCACCTCCTATGAGTTGCTGGATCCAGCCAAAATTATTTCTAAACGAAGCCTGGCAGAGGACGACATCCAGCAATTGCATATTGTTGCATTTAATAGGCAGGTGTTATATTTCTATGAAAGTTTTCTACTCTGCCGAGGCCACAAATTGTGCCCTGACTCGACTCCCTCCAAATCCAAATCCAAAGCTCCAGTCACTCACTCTCTCTCTCTCTCTCTCTCTCTCTCTCTCTCTCTCTCTCTCTCTCCCTCTCTCAATCAATCTTCAGTTTGAGGGCCGCCAGTCACTCTCTCTCAATCAATCAATCTTCAAGTTTAGGGCCGCCAGTCACTCTCTCAATAAATCTTCAGGCTCAGAGCCACCTCTAACCCTGAGTTCAATCTGCCTTATTATAGAAGTTTCCACCTGGTGCTGCATCAGGGCTACTCGGGCACGGTGCCAGCCTCCCTGACCATCCAGACGGTGCAGCGCGATGGCACCATTCGATCCAGCAAAGCCGCCGAGCTGCTGTCTGATTTTTACACCGGCCATATCGACGGCCTGCCGAACTCCCACGTGTCCGGCTACAGGGAGGGCGAGAAATTCTACCTGACCATTGATGACGGAGATCAGCTTCTGCATATCGAGGTGCGTGCGCTAGTCTCTTTTAACTAAACTTGTGCCGGTGTATATCTAATCGCATTTTCATAACTCTTCCAGCCCCTGTCTGTCATGTCCAATAACCAATCCGATCATCGGCTGCTGGCTTATTATGATGACGCAATCAACAGCACGTGAGTGAAGATTTGGGCATTGTTAGTAATGCGTCACCTTGTGCAGCTCGCGTGTAGTTTAATTAGGCTATTTGTAATTGCTGACTGTCCACTGTCTGTCTGTCTGCCTGACTGTCCACTGTCTGTCTGTCTGCCTGACTGTCCACTGTCTGTCTGTCTGCCTGCCTGCCTGACTGTCCACTGTCTGTCTGTCTGTCTGTCTGTCTGCCTGACTGTCCACTGTCTGTCTGTCTGCCTGACTGTCCACTGTCTGTCTGTCTGCCTGACTGTCCACTGTCTGTCTGTCTGCCTGACTGTCCTCTGTCTGTCTGTCTGCCTGCCTGCCTGACTGTCCACTGTCTGTCTGTCTGGCTGACTGTCTGTCTGGCTGACTGTCTGTCTGTCTGTCTGTCTGCCTGCCTGCCTGCCTGACTGTCCACTGTCTGTCTGTCTGTCTGCCTGACTGTCCACTGTCTGTCTGTCTGTCTGCCTGACTGTCCACTGTCTGTCTGTCTGTCTGCCTGACTGTCCACTGTCTGTCTGTCTGCCTGACTGTCCACTGTCTGTCTGTCTGCCTGACTGTCCTCTGTCTGTCTGCCTGCCTGCCTGACTGTCCACTGTCTGTCTGTCTGGCTGACTGTCTGTCTGGCTGACTGTCTGTCTGTCTGTCTGTCTGCCTGCCTGCCTGCCTGACTGTCCACTGTCTGTCTGTCTGTCTGCCTGACTGTCCACTGTCTGTCTGTCTGTCTGCCTGACTGTCCACTGTCTGTCTGTCTGTCTGCCTGACTGTCCACTGTCTGTCTGTCTGCCTGACTGTCCACTGTCTGTCTGTCTGCCTGACTGTCCACTGTCTGTCTGTCTGCCTGACTGTCCACTGTCTGTCTGTCTGCCTGCCTGCCTGACTGTCCACTGTCTGTCTGTCTGTCTGTCTGTCTGCCTGACTGTCCACTGTCTGTCTGTCTGCCTGACTGTCCACTGTCTGTCTGTCTGCCTGACTGTCCACTGTCTGTCTGTCTGCCTGACTGTCCTCTGTCTGTCTGTCTGCCTGCCTGCCTGACTGTCCACTGTCTGTCTGTCTGGCTGACTGTCTGTCTGGCTGACTGTCTGTCTGTCTGTCTGTCTGCCTGCCTGCCTGCCTGACTGTCCACTGTCTGTCTGTCTGTCTGCCTGACTGTCCACTGTCTGTCTGTCTGCCTGCCTGACTGTCCACTGTCTGTCTGTCTGTCTGCCTGACTGTCCACTGTCTGTCTGTCTGCCTGACTGTCCACTGTCTGTCTGTCTGCCTGACTGTCCTCTGTCTGCCTGCCTGCCTGACTGTCCACTGTCTGTCTGTCTGGCTGACTGTCTGTCTGGCTGACTGTCTGTCTGTCTGTCTGTCTGCCTGCCTGCCTGCCTGACTGTCCACTGTCTGTCTGTCTGTCTGCCTGACTGTCCACTGTCTGTCTGTCTGTCTGCCTGACTGTCCACTGTCTGTCTGTCTGTCTGCCTGACTGTCCACTGTCTGTCTGTCTGCCTGACTGTCCACTGTCTGTCTGTCTGCCTGACTGTCCACTGTCTGTCTGTCTGCCTGACTGTCCACTGTCTGTCTGTCTGTCTGCCTGACTGTCCACTGTCTGACTGTCTGTCTGCCTGACTGTCCACTGTCTGTCTGTCTGCCTGCCTGACTGTCCATTGTCTGTCTGTCTGTCTGCCTGACTGTCCACTGTCTGTCTGTCTGCCTGACTGTCCACTGTCTGTCTGTCTGTCTGTCTGCCTGTCTGTCCTCTGTCTGTCTGTCTGTCTGCCTGACTGTCCACTGTCTGTCTGTCTGCCTGACTGTCCACTGTCTGTCTGTCTGCCTTACTGTCCACTGTCTGTCTGTCTGTCTGTCTGCCTGCCTGACTGTCCACTGTCTGTCTGTCTGTCTGTCTGCCTGACTGTTCACTGTCTGTCTGTCTGTCTGCCTGACTGTCCACTGTCTGTCTGTCTGCCTTACTGTCCACTGTCTGTCTGTCTGTCTGCCTGACTGTCCACTGTCTGTCTGTCTGTCTGCCTGCCTGATTGTCCACTGTCTGTCTGTCTGTCTGCCTGCCTGACTGTCCACTGTCTGTCTGTCTGCCTGACTGTCCATTGTCTGTCTGTCTGTCTGCCTGCCTGACTGTCCACTGTCTGTCTGTCTGCCTGACTGTCCATTGTCTGTCTGTCTGTCTGCCTGCCTGACTGTCCACTGTCTGTCTGTCTGTCTGTCTGCCTGACTGTCTGTCTGCCTGACTGTCTGTCTGTCTGTCTGTCTGTCTGCCTTACTGTCCACTGTCTGTCTGTCTGTCTGTCTGCCTGACTGTCCACTGTCTGTCTGTCTGTCTGCCTGACTGTCCACTGTCTGTCTGTCTGTCTGCCTGACTGTCCACTGTCTGTCTGTCTGCCTTACTGTCCACTGTCTGTCTGTCTGTCTGCCTGCCTGACTGTCCACTGTCTGTCTGTCTGTCTGCCTGCCTGACTGTCCACTGTCTGTCTGTCTGCCTGACTGTCCACTGTCTGTCTGTCTGTCTGTCTGCCTGACTGTCCACTGTCTGTCTGTCTGTCTGCCTGACTGTCCATTGTCTGTCTGTCTGTCTGCCTGACTGTCCACTGTCTGTCTGTCTGTCTTTTCCTGCTTGTCGTACTTACACCGGTATTAATGTTTTTATTTTATTTCTATCACTTTCCATCGGCTCCTAAAGCGCTGATATCTCTTTCGAATTCTGCGTGTCTCAATATCCGTTTCGTCATTATTTAATAATTTGTTCAATTTTTTCTCTTCCCTCAGCGGCCAATTTTGCGGCAGCGAATCCGCCGAGGCCGGCGGGCCGATCCGAACCTCGCCGGCGCCGTCCGCCTTCGCCGAAATTGGCGCGGCCGCCGCCGGCAGCCAAGCCAGGCACCTTCGTCGGCGTCGACGACAGGCGTCTGCGGAGACTGGCGGCGGCTCCGGTCGGCGGCAGCTGAAGAGTGTCTGCCGCATGCAGCTGGTCGCTGACTACACCTTTGTGCAGCGGATTGCTTCGGGCTCTTTTGGCAGCACGGCTAAGAGCCTCATCAAAATTGCTGACGACATCAACAAGGTGTACATGGATACCACTTTTACTCACCCGACTACTGGGGAGGTGTTCACCAATGTTGGCTTCGAGCTGGCTCAAATGGTGAGTGATGGTGAGATGAGATGAGATAGATAGATAGACAGATAGTTAGATAGATAGATAGATACCGGGTGTCCGGATTGAACGGAAACGCTGCTTAAAACGTCGTTAATTACGTAATCTTTCGCAAAATTCAAAATTTTGCATGGGTGTCAGAACCAGCAGAAATCACAGAATTTAATACATCCACTCTTGCAGCTTTATTCCTAACCATGGCTGAGCACGAGGCTCAAAGACGAGCAATCGCTGAATTACTTTGCGCTGGAAAGTCAACTAGCGACATCAGAGAAGTGCTCAATGTGAGCAGAAAGAGGATTTTCACTGTGAGGAAGCTGCTGAACGACACAGGAGATGTCACCAAAAGACATGGGGGTGGTCGTCCGAGGACAAAAAGGACGAAGAAGACCGTCGCAGCCGTCCGGGCGAAGGTCAACCGAAATCCCGAAGGTCGATTCGCCGACTGGCACGTGAGCACGACATGAGCAAGACGACAATGTCGGAGCTCGTCAAAGAAGACCTCGGCATGGTGTCCAGGGTGGTGGTGCCGAAGAACCTCATCACTTCGAAGCAGAAGGTATCGCGTCTCAAGCGGTGCAGGCAGTTGCTCACGTGGGTGAAGAACCACGGCTCGCTGGTGCGCGTGTTCAGCGACGAGAAACTGTTCACCTGTGACCAAGCCGTGAACAGGCGCAACACTCGCTACATCAGCGCCGCCAGCAGCGCGGACACACCTGCCCACGTGAAGTACAGTATGAAGTCTAAGCACCCGGCCTCCATCATGATGCTGGGCGTCGTTGCGAGTGATGGACGGAGGTGTCCCCCCATTTTCATCAACCCAGGCACCAAAGTGAATGCTGCATGCTACCAGCAGCTGCTGCAGCAGCACGTGCTGCCTTGGCTGCATCAGCAGTACCCTGACGGACAGTACGTGTGGCAGCAGGACGGTGCTCCGGCTCACACAGCGGCCACAACCCAGCAGTTCTTGGCAGACAACATGGCGAACTTCTGGCCGAAGACGATGTGGCCGCCCTCCAGTCCGGACCTGAATCCGCTGGACTTCTCAATCTGGCAGCGTGTGGAGAGCGAGGCCTGCAGATCCTGCCACAGCAGTGTGGAAGCGCTGCAGGCTGCTGTTCGGCTGGCGTGGGAGAGAATGGACACCAACTATGTGAGGAAGGTGTGCCAGCAGTTCAGGAAGAGGCTGGAGCGCGTGATCGCGGCCAATGGCGGCCATTTTGAATGAGAACAATGCTGACACCTTCCTGTTTACTGTTGTCAAAAATAAATGGTACAGCTGCTTGTCTTGCTGAGAAATTGCAAAAAATATTCAAAAATCAGCAGCGTTTCCGTTCAATCCGGACACCCGGTAGGTAGATAGATAGATAGATAGATAGATAGATAGATAAATGGATAGACAGGTAGATAGATAGATAGATAGATGGATAGACATGTAGATAGATAGATAGATGGATAGACAGGTAGATAGATTGATAGATGGATAGACAGGTAGATAGATAGATAGATGGATAGACAGGTAGATAAATAGATAGATAGATGTTTAGACAGGTAGATAGATAGATGGATGGATAGACAGGTAGATAGATAGATAGATAGATATATAGATATATAGATAGATATATAGATAGATAGATAGATAGATGGATAGACAGGTAGATAGATAGATAGATGGATAGACAGGTAGATAGATAGATAGATGGATAGACAGGTAGATAGATAGATGGATAGACAGGTAGATAGATTGATAGATGGATAGACAGGTAGATAGATAGATGGATAGACAGGTAGATAGATTGATAGATGGATAGACAGGTAGATAGATAGATGGATAGACAGGTAGATAGATAGATGGATAGACAGGTAGATAGATTGATAGATGGATAGACAGGGAGAAAGATGGATAGATAGACAGGTAGATAGATTGATAGATGGATAGACAGGTAGATAGATAGATAGATGGATAGACAGGTAGATAGATAGATAGATGGATAGACAGGTAGATAGATTGATAGATGGATAGATAGGTAGATAGATAGATAGATGGATAGACAGGTAGATAGATTGATAGATGGATAGACAGGTAGATAGATAGATAGATGGATAGACAGGTAGATAGATTGATAGATGGATAGACAGGTAGATAGATAGATAGATGGATAGACAGGTAGATAGATAGATGGATAGACAGGTAGATAGATAGATGGATAGACAGGTAGATAGATAGATGGATAGACAGGTAGATAGATAGATGGATAGACGGGGAGAAAGATGGATAGATAGACAGGTAGATAGATTGATAGATGGATAGACAGGGAGAAAGATGGATAGATAGATAGATAGATAGACAGGAAGATATAGATAGATGGATAGACAGGTAGATAGATAGATAGGCAACCACCCCGCCCGCAGGTGGTGTTGGAGTCCCCCAGTCAGAATGCCGGCCCGCCCTTGGCGCCGCATTTCAACGCGCCCTTATCGCCGGACGCGCCGCCCCAGCACGCCAGTCAGTACCTGGAGGCGTTTGGCGACTTTGAGCAGAACGGCATCAGGTTGAACGACTACTGCATCAACCACTTGGTCACGTTCCGGCCGATGCAGCAGAACATCCTGGGACTGGCCTATTTGGGCTCGTATAACCCCAACAACATTGGCGGGGTCTGCTCGCCGCCAAGCATGTCCAATCACGGCAGGCAGAGGGTGAGGACAGGCAGACACTGATTTAGACTATACAGAAACAGCAGACACAACAGACACAAACAGCACGCAGACACAGCAGACAGACACAGCACGCAGACACAGCAGACAGACACAGCACGCAGACACAACAGACAGACACAGCAGACAGACACAGCAGACAGACACAGCACGCAGACACAGCAGACAGACACAGCACGCAGACACAGCAGACAGACACAGCAGACAGACACAGCACGCAGACACAGCAGACAGACACAGCACGCAGACACAACAGACAGACACAGCAGACAGACACAGCAGACAGACACAGCAGACAGACACAGCAGACACAGTAGACAAAAACAGCAGAGAGACACAGCAGACAGACACAGCAGACACAGCAGACAGACACAGCAGACAGGCACAGCAGACAGACACAGCAGACAGACACAGCAGACAGACACAGCACGCAGACACAGCAGACAGACACAGCACGCAGACACAACACAGGCACAGCAGACAGACACAGCAGACAGGCACAGCAGACAGACACAACAGACAGACACAGCAGACAGACACAGCAGACAGACACAGCAGACAGACACAGCAGACAGACACAGCAGACAGGCACAGCAGACAGACACAACAGACAGACACAGCAGACAGACACAGCAGACAGACACAGCAGACACAGCAGACAGACACAGCAGACAGGCACAGCAGACAGACACAGCAGACAGACACAGCAGACAGACACAGCAGACAGACACAGCAGACAGACACAGCACGCAGACACAACAGACAGGCACAGCAGACAGACACAGCAGACAGACACAGCAGACAGACACAGCACGCAGACACAACAGACAGGCACAGCAGACAGGCACAGCAGACAGACACAGCAGACAGACACAGCAGACAGACACAGCACGCAGACACAGCAGTCAGACACAGCAAACAGACACAGCAGACAGACACAGCAGAGACACGACAGACACAGCAGACAGGCACAGCAGACAGGCACAGCAGACAGACACAGCAGACAGACACAGCAGACAGACAGCAGAGACACAGCAGACATATCAGACAGACACAGCAGACAGACACAGCAGACAGACACAGCAGAGACACAGCAGACACATCAGACACACAGCAGACAGACACAGTAGAGACACAGCAGAGACATCAGACAGACATAGCAGACAGGCACAGCAGACAGACACAGCAGACAGACACGACACAGCAGAGACACAGCAGACAGACACAGCAGACAGACACGACACAGCAGAGACACAGCAGACAGACACAGCAGACAGACATATCAGACAGACACAGCAGACATACACAGCAGACATACACAGCAGACAGACACAGCAGACAGACATATCAGACAGACACAGCAGACATACACAGCAGACATACACAGTAGACAGACACATCAGACAGACACAGCAGACAGACACAGCAGAGACACAGCAGAGACATCAGACAGACATAGCAGACAGGCACAGCAGATAGACACAGCAGACAGGCACGGGCCCAACCGTCCCGCAGATGATCGGCCGCAACATCGGCATGGCCACCTACGCCAACAAGGATGGCCAGCCAATTCTAAGCCGGCAGGCCCTGCTGGTCAGCGCGCACGAGCTTGGCCACAACATGGGCTCGGAGCACGACCCAGTAACGCAGAGCGTCTGCAGCCCGTCCTGGTTGGATGGCGGCCCCTACCTGATGTACCAGATTGCCGTGTCTGGCAGCGTCCGGCATCACAGCATGTTCTCGGAGTGCAGTAGCAAGCAGATCGCTATGCTGATAAGCGTGAGTTGATGGAGTCACAAGACTCTCTGCTGCGCTGCTTGTGTTCCTTATATAGTCAGAGCTCTCAAAGCTCCGTTACCGGCGCTCTTTAGGCTCTAAGCCGGGGTACAGCAAACTTTTTTAGCTCAAAGGCAGATAGAGAACGTAGTGCATGACTCGGGAGAGAGGAGAGAAGAGGATAGAAGAGAATTGAGAAGAAAGGAGAGGAGATAATTGAGAGGAGAAGAGACGGCAGGAGGAGAGGAAAGAAGAGGGGAGCGGAGAGAATAGAAGAGAAGAGAGGAGATAAGGGAGAGGAAAGGAGCGGAGAAAAGAGAAGAGAGAAGAGAAGGGAAGAGTAGGGAGATGAGATAAGGGAGAAGAGAGGAGATAAGGTAGAAGAGAAGAGGAGATAAGGGAGATGAGAGGTGAGAAGCGGAAGGAGCTAAAAAGCGAAAAACCTTGAACAGGCCGGATGGCTATCGTGAAGCTTCAAAGGACCCGAGGGCCAGATAGTGAGGCTTCGCGTGCCGGAGTTCACCAGACCTGCTCTAACCATTCTCAAAGCACAATTTCCGGCACTCATCATCGGCGCTTTGAGAGAGATCCTTAATAAAACTCAAATTATTTACTTATCTATTCCGCAGACCCGCAAAAGCAGCTGCTTCCACTCGGCCAGCAACAAGCTGTGCGGCAATCACAGACGCGAGCCTGGCGAAGAGTGCGACCCCGGCCTAGCCGAGGACCGCTGCTGCTCCGCCGACTGCCGGCTGAAGCCGCCGGCCAGGTGCAGCGACGCGAACTCGCCCTGCTGCAGAGGCTGCCAGTTCGCCGGGCCCGGTACCCTGTGCCAGCGGAAGTCGCTGCTGAATCCCTGTCAGAAGGACACCTTTTGCACCGGATTAAACGACACCTGCCCGAGGCCGGCTAATGAGAAGGATGGCGCGCCGTGCAATTTCGGAGTTGGCTACTGCCTACTCGGCCGGTGGGTCTTTGTTAAGCTCTTGTCCAATTGACTCTTCAGCTGGGGCTGCGGCAAAGATCAAAGGACCAGAATGGGGTAGCGGCAAACATCAAGGGACCAAAATGGGAGTAGCGGTAAACATCAAAGGACCAGAATGGGGGCTGCGGCAAACATCAAAGGACCAGAATGGGGGCTAGTGGCAAACATCAAAGGACCAGCGGGGGTAGCGGCAAACATCAAAGGACCAAAATAGGGGTTAGCGGCAAAGATCAAAAGACCAAAATGGGGTAGCGACCAGAATCAAAAGACCAGAATGGAGGTTAGCGGCAAACATCAAAGGACCACCATGGGGGTAGCGGCAGAGATGAAAGTACCGGAATGAAGACGGTTGTTGGGAAACATTGAAAGAACAAGTGGATTATCGGCAAGCACTATAAGAAGAGAATGGCATGTATTGGTGCTCACCAAAATGGGATATTTCCCAACAATCGTCATTCCCAATCACCGCCCCAGCTGCGAGTCCGTGTGCTCCCGTCTGGGCCCGGGCTTCAAGCCGTGCGCCTGCGACTCCGCGGAGCACGCCTGCCGCGTGTGCTGCCGAGACGAGGCCGGCGGCAACTGCACCGTCTACCGGCAGGGAGACTCCGTACTGATGCCGGCCAACCAGCCCTGCCAGAAGGGCGCCGACCACCTGCAGGGCCGCTGCGATGGGAACGGCACCTGTCAGGAGCTTGCCAGTGGCAGCGGGCAGCTCATTGTGCGCCTGTGGGATCTCATAGTGCAGTCTGGGAGCAGCTCAGTTGGTAAGTTGCGCTGCTAATCTCGCCATTTTATCCAAATTGGGATTATCTCCCTGTTTTATCCCAACTAGGATTATCTCCCTGTTTTATCCCAACTAGGATTGTCTCCCTGTTTTATCCCAATTAGAATTATCTCCCTGTTTTATCCCAACTAGGATTATCTCCCTGTTTTATCCCAACTAGGATTATCTCCCTGTTTTATCCCAACTAGGATTGTCTCCCTGTTTTATCCCAATTAGAATTATCTCCCTGTTTTATCCCAACTATGATTATTTCCCCATTTTATCCCAATTAGGATTGTCTCCCCGTTTTATCCCAATTATGAATATTTCCCCATTTTATCCCAATTAGGATTGTCTCCCCGTTTTATCCCAACTAGGATTATCTCCCTGTTTTATCCCAACTAGGATTATCTCCCTGTTTTATCCCAACTAGGATTATCTCCCTGTTTTATCCCAACTAGGATTGTCTCCCTGTTTTATCCCAATTAGAATTATCTCCCTGTTTTATCCCAACTAGGATTATCTCCCTGTTTTATCCCAACTAGGATTATCTCCCTGTTTTATCCCAACTAGGATTGTCTCCCTGTTTTATCCCAATTAGAATTATCTCCCTGTTTTATCCCAACTATGATTATTTCCCCATTTTATCCCAATTAGGATTGTCTCCCCGTTTTATCCCAATTATGAATATTTCCCCATTTTATCCCAATTAGGATTGTCTCCCCGTTTTATCCCAACTAGGATTATCTCCCTGTTTTATCCCAACTAGGATTATCTCCCTGTTTTATCCCAACTAGGATTATCTCCCTGTTTTATCCCAACTAGGATTATCTCCCTGTTTTATCCCAACTAGGATTGTCTCCCTGTTTTATCCCAATTAGGATTATCTCCCTGTTTTATCCCAACTAGGATTATCTCCCTGTTTTATCCCAACTAGGATTGTCTCCCTGTTTTATCCCAATTAGAATTATCTCCCTGTTTTATCCCAACTATGATTATTTCCCCATTTTATCCCAATTAGGATTGTCTCCCCGTTTTATCCCAATTATGAATATTTCCCCATTTTATCCCAATTAGGATTGTCTCCCCGTTTTATCCCAACTAGGATTATCTCCCTGTTTTATCCCAACTAGGATTATCTCCCTGTTTTATCCCAACTAGGATTATCTCCCTGTTTTATCCCAATTAGAATTATCTCCCTGTTTTATCCCAACTAGGATTATCTCCCTGTTTTATCCCAATTAGGATTGTCTCCCTGTTTTATCCCAATTAGAATTATCTCCCTGTTTTATCCCAACTAGGATTATCTCCCTGTTTTATCCCAATTAGGATTGTCTCCCTGTTTTATCCCAATTAGGATTGTCTCCCCGTTTTATCCCAATTATGAATATTTCCCCATTTTATCCCAATTAGGATTGTCTCCCCGTTTTATCCCAATTAGGATTATTACCCTGTTTTATCCTAATTAGGATTATCTCCACGTTTTATCCCAATTAGGATTGTCTCCCTGTTTTATCCCAATTAGGATTGTCTCCCCGTTTTATCCCAATTAGGATTGTCTCCCCGTTTTATCCCAATTAGGATTGTCTCCCCGTTTTATCCCAACTAGGATTATCTCCCTGTTTTATCCCAACTAGGATTATCTCCCTGTTTTATCCCAACTAGGATTATCTCCCTGTTTTATCCCAATTAGAATTATCTCCCTGTTTTATCCCAACTAGGATTATCTCCCTGTTTTATCCCAATTAGGATTGTCTCCCTGTTTTATCCCAATTAGAATTATCTCCCTGTTTTATCCCAACTAGGATTATCTCCCTGTTTTATCCCAATTAGGATTGTCTCCCTGTTTTATCCCAATTAGGATTGTCTCCCCGTTTTATCCCAATTATGAATATTTCCCCATTTTATCCCAATTAGGATTGTCTCCCCGTTTTATCCCAATTAGGATTATCACCCTGTTTTATCCTAATTAGGATTATCTCCACGTTTTATCCCAATTAGGATTGTCTCCCTGTTTTATCCCAATTAGGATTGTCTCCCCATTTTATCCCAATTAGGATTGTCTCCCCATTTTATCCCAATTAGGATTGTCTCCCCGTTTTATCCCAACTAGGATTATCTCCCTGTTTTATCCCAACTAGGATTATCTCCCTGTTTTATCCCAACTAGGATTATCTCCCTGTTTTATCCCAATTAGAATTATCTCCCTGTTTTATCCCAACTAGGATTATCTCCCTGTTTTATCCCAATTAGGATTGTCTCCCTGTTTTATCCCAATTAGAATTATCTCCCTGTTTTATCCCAACTAGGATTATCTCCCTGTTTTATCCCAATTAGGATTGTCTCCCTGTTTTATCCCAATTAGGATTGTCTCCCCGTTTTATCCCAATTATGAATATTTCCCCATTTTATCCCAATTAGGATTGTCTCCCCGTTTTATCCCAATTAGGATTATCACCCTGTTTTATCCTAATTAGGATTATCTCCACGTTTTATCCCAATTAGGATTGTCTCCCTGTTTTATCCCAATTAGGATTGTCTCCCCGTTTTATCCCAATTATGAATATTTCCCCATTTTATCCCAATTAGGATTGTCTCCCCGTTTTATCCCAATTAGGATTATCACCCTGTTTTATCCTAATTAGGATTATCTCCACGTTTTATCCCAACTAGGATTATCTCCCTGTTTTATCCCAATTAGGATTGTCTCCCTGTTTTATCCCAATTAGGATTGTCTCCCTGTTTTATCCCAATTAGGATTGTCTCCCTGTTTTATCCCAATTAGAATTATCTCCCTGTTTTATCCCAATTAGGATTGTCTCCCCATTTTATCCCAATTAGGATTGTCTCCCTGTTTTATCCCAATTAGGATTGTCTCCCTGTTTTATCCCAAGTAGGATTATCTCCCTGTTTTATCCCAATTAGGATTGTCTCCCTGTTTTATCCCAATTAGGATTGTCTCCCCATTTTATCCCAATTAGGATTGTCTCCCTGTTTTATCCCAATTAGGATTGTCTCCCTGTTTTATCCCAAGTAGGATTATCTCCCTGTTTTATCCCAATTAGAATTATCTCCCTGTTTTATCCCAAGTAGGATTATCTCCCTGTTTTATCCCAAGTAGGATTATCTCCCTGTTTTATCCCAACTAGGATTGTCTCCCCGTTTTATCCCAATTATGATTATTTCCCCATTTTATCCCAATTATGAATATTTCCCCATTTTATCCCAATTAGGATTGTCTCCCTGTTTTATCCCAAGTAGGATTGTCTCCCTGTTTTATCCCAATTAGGATTATCTCCCTGTTTTATCCCAATTAGGATTATCTCCCTGTTTTATCCCAACTAGGATTGTCTCCCCGTTTTATCCCAATTAGGATTATCTCCCTGTTTTATCCCAATTAGAATTATCTCCCTGTTTTATCCCAATTAGAATTATCTCCCTGTTTTATCCCAAGTAGGATTATCTCCCCGTTTTATCCCAATTAGGATTGTCTCCCTGTTTTATCCCAATTAGAATTATCTCCCTGTTTTATCCCAATTAGAATTATCTCCCTGTTTTATCCCAACTAGGATTATCTCCCTGTTTTATCCCAATTAGAATTATCTCCCTGTTTTATCCCAATTAGGATTATCTCCCTGTTTTATCCCAACTAGGATTATCTCCCTGTTTTATCCCAATTAGGATTATCTCCCTGTTTTATCCCAACTAGGATTATCTCCCTGTTTTATCCCAATTAGAATTATCTCCCTGTTTTATCCCAACTAGGATTATCTCCCTGTTTTATCCCAACTAGGATTATCTCCCTGTTTTATCCCAACTAGGATTATCTCCCTGTTTTATCCCAATTAGGATTGTCTCCCCGTTTTATCCGAATTAGGATTATCTCCGCATTTTACCCCAACTACGAGCGTAGGATTATCACCCTGTTTTATCCTAATTAGGATTGTCTCCCTGTTTTATCCCAACTAGGATTATCTCCCTGTTTTATCCCAATTAGGATTGTCTCCCTGTTTTATCCCAACTAGGATTATCTCCCTGTTTTATTCCAATTAGGATTATCTCCACGTTTTATCCCAATTAGAATTGTCTCCCTGTTTTATGCCTAATTAGGATTATCTTCCCGTTTTATTCCAATTAGGATTGTCTGAACTACGATATCCCATCTAGATTATTTTATGCCTACCTGAGTTTCTACTCATTTTTAGATCCATCTCTTCACTAGGGTTAGACGTTGATTAATTATTAAATGATTTTTTAATTTGTTCCCTTGGTTACAATATTGAGAGTAAATTTTGTCTCACTAACAGCAATCTACAGCTCAGCGCCACCTGTTGCCCTGTTTCAGCCACTTTCCTATGGAAGAATATCGTGTTCACTGTGGTGATTCTCTCCCTGCTGCTCTGGGTGCCCGCCTGCGCCATCATTGCTTATCAGGTGAGTGAGCATTGAGTGAGGAAAGTGATCATTAAGCAGAGTGAGTGATCAATGAGCTGAGTGAGTGATCATTGAGCAGAGTGAGTGATCAGTGAGCTGAGTGAGTGATCAGTGAGCTGAGTGAGTGGTCATTGAGCAGAGTGAGTGATCAGTGAGCTGAGTGAGTGATCAGTGAGCTGAGTGAGTGATCAATGAGCTGAGTGAGTGGTCATTGAGCTGAGTGAGTGATCAGTGAGCTGAGTGAGTGATCAGTGAGCTGAGTGAGTGATCAATGAGCTGAGTGAGTGATCAGTGAGCTGAGTGAGTGATCAGTGAGCTGAGTGAGTGATCAATGAGCTGAGTGAGTGATCAATGAGCTGAGTGAGTGATCAGTGAGCTGAGTGAGTGATCATTGAGCTGAGTGAGTGATCAGTGAGCTGAGTGAGTGATCAATGAGGGTTAGGGTTAGGGTTAGGGTTAGGGTTATGGTTAGGAGAGAGAGAGAGAGTAACCAGTGAGTGGAGAGAGAGTTATCAGTGAGGGAAGAGAGTGACCAGTAAGGGGAGAGAGTGACCAGTGAGGGGAGATGGACCAGTAATAGGAGAGTGACTGGTAATAGGAGAGTGATCAGTGAGGGGAGAGAGTGACCAGTGAGGGAAGAGAGTGACCAGTAAGGGGAGAGTGTGACCAGTTAGGGGAGAGTGACTTAGTAGTAGGAGAGTGATCAGTAATAGGAGAGTGACCAGTAATAGGAGAGTGACCAGTGAGGGGAGAGAGTGACCAGTGAGCAGCTAAATTTAATCAGCTCTCTCCCCCCCTCAGGACCGCATTGACGCCCGCAAATCTGGCGACTCTGAGGCGGATGCAGCGGATATTCGCTACTCAGCTGCCAGGCCTGGCGGTTCGGCCCAGGGTCGCTACTTCACCTAGTAGTGTAGCGAGCGTTTTCACTGTTATTTTGCATATAAATCAATAGGAGTGTTTTAATAAACCGTTGCAACAAATTCATAAGCCATACTAGAATTTTTCTACTATAAGTAGGCTGGCTAATAAGCAACATGCAGTAAAATCTATCTAATTGAATTGATTCGTATTTACTTATTCAGTCTTTCAATAGGAAATGCCATCTCATTCAAGAGAATTCTGTGCGCTGCAGTAAATGCAGCACTGCGATTTCTAATTGGTGTGTACCACAGATACTAGAATAATAACTAGATGGGCAGCTCAGCACATTTGCGTGTAAACTACTTTCAGTTCAGTAGTAGGTTAAACAGAAGCATTTTAATGTATTTTTAAAGCCAAGGCTCGTTTATTAGCTCTTACCCCCCCAGCCTAAACCCTTCCCAACCGCGCCTTTCCACACTACCCTGCCCCGCCCCACCCCAATTTTATTGCCTTTCTCGGAATTCCAGCCTAAATCTGCCATGTACATTTCAGTGGACTGGCTAATGTACATTATTGCTTGAACCAATTAGCAAGCTGTTTACGCCTGCAAGCTTGGGCTTCTAAGCTTATCAAAGTCATTTCAGCTGCCTTTATTCTTATAAAATAGCTTATGTATTCTTCTTTGCTACTGAACTGAAAGTGGAAAGCTGTTTTTACTAAGTATTATATGCCTGAGTTATTCTAGTATCTGTGGTGTGTACGATCGTAATCCAATCCATTAGCTGTAAGTTTGCAATCATGTCAATATTGTTATTCAGTAAAGCCTTCTCTCAAATATTCCGGTCTTAAAAACTTTGTCTTCTAAAGTACTGAATTGTGTTGTTTCCAGTTGCGTTTTTTGTTAGACACCATCTCAGTGTTTGATATTAATAATTAAGCTGCTAATATTTGCATGTCTTGATGCTGGCTTTGCATTGCTGTCTCATTCCGGCAGCTGGCTTTTTGTTAACTTGTTAATTGACATCCAATTGATGCGTTTGCTCATTTAAATAGGCTGGAGTAAGTGAAAGAGTGACAAATCAGACTGAGAGAGTGACAGATCAGACTGAGAGAGTGACAGATCAGAGTGAGAGAGTGACAGATCAGACTGAGAGAGTGACAGATCAGAGTGAGAGAGTGACAGGTAAGGCTGAGAGAGTGACAGGTCAGAGTGAGTGACAGATCAGGGTGAACGACAGATCAGAGTAAGTGACAGATCAGAGAGAGTGACAGATCAGTGAGAGTGACAGATCAGAGAGAGTGACAGATCAGAGAGAGTGACAGATCAGAGTGAGTGACAAATCAGAGTGAGTGACAAATCAGAGAGAGTGACAGATCAGAGATAGAGAGTGACAGATCAGAGAGAGTGACAGATCAGAGTGAGTGACAGATCAGAGTGAGTGACAGATCAGTGAGAGTGACAGATCAGAGAGAGTGACAGATCAGAGTGAGTGACAGATCATGGTGAACGACAGATCAGAGTGAGTGACAGATCATGGTGAGTGACAGATCAGAGTGAGTGACAGATCAGAGTGAGTGAGAGCTCAAAGTGACAGTAACAGAGTAGAGTAACAACGTGGCAGATTTTTCGGCGTGAAGACGGGAGAAAGGCTCGCACAAGAGCTGTAGTGAGCTTGTTGCAGAAGCTGATTAACACGGTTATTAAGCAGAAGAATGCCAGTATTTGGTTGTGCACGCGGGCCTCTGTCTACTTACTACAAATCGGTATATTTAGTTTCACACACGATGCCATTAAAGAGGGGGGCAACAGACAGGTTCAGCTGCTCAATGCTGACAAAAGTCAATTTTACAATACAATCTTGCATAAGAAGCAGCCAGCTCGAGCTTATAACAGTTAGATGTGTGCAACTGCCGAGTGTACTAAAACATTGTTAGAAAAGTGCAAAACAAAACTGAGACAAATTGTTGTGCACTTGCAAATTCTCTAAGCTAAACAGTCTGTTGTGCTTTCCAGAATTGTGCATTGCTATAAGGTAAAATACACAGAGGAACTGGGCCGAATTTAGTCTAAAGTTTGTCGAAAAACTGATTTGCTTAAATAACTACTTCGGTGCAGAACATTGATTGATTCGATTTTCTTCTCTACTATAAGTAGCTTGACTGTACGGATTTTATGAAAATAGAGGGCCGCTTAATGAACAATCGGAGCAATAGAGTTCTAAACTGCTTCATCAAGTTGTGGGGAGGGGGCTCCTTGGAGCACGAAGTACGCGTACTAATACTTTGACAGCGCGATAAGGTTACGAAGATAGAAGCAGACCTGCAAACAGAAACTGACTAAGTCCTAATAGACCAAAAAGAGGACGAATGGACAAAGTTGATGCCAGTATAACAACAAATAACAGCAATATGTGATGCTAAGCGAAATGACGGTTGCGTCTCCACTTGTGTTCCGACAGTGCAGCCAGTCACAGCTCAGTACACTTCCACGTGACTGCCACCGTAGGGATTGTCAGAGCCATCTCCCAGAAATTGCTGCTGCTGCTGCTGCTGCTGAGGCGGCGGCGGCAGCTGCGACTGCTGCTGCGAGAGAATCGGCGGCGGCGGCAGCGGGCCTCCAGCCGGCAGGAAGCCTCCGCTGGCCAGCGACATCGGCGGCGGTGGTGGTGGTGGCGGCGGCGGCACCCAGGCCAGACCGACTGCAGCAGCTGCAGCCGCCGCAGCTGCTGCCGCAGCCGCCGATGCTGACGAAGCAGCGGCTGAGGACGTCGGTGCGCCGGCAGCGGCGGCGGCGGCTCCCGGCGTGAGCTCCAGCAGTGTGGTCGACCCGTTGCCATAGTGATACTCGGAGCCGGAGTCCAGGTCGCCTAATAATTTGATTGGTTGATTGGTTGGTTGATTGATTGATTGATTTTTTGATTGATTGATTGACTGATTGATTGGTTGATTGATTGATTGATTGATTGATTGATTGATTGTTTGATTAATTAATTGGTTGGTTGGTTGATTCGATAAATTCCAAAGAGGAATTCGCGTTACTCGTACACTACTGCGAGAAGTAAAAAGTAACGGATTTTGATGGTTAATAAAAGCGACGGCTTACTCTGGTAGGACATGTCATGCGGATCGTTGCTGATTTGATCGTCGCTGCCGATGTCGCTCTCGCCGATGCCTTTGCCGCCGGGACTTTTGCCACCGCCGACGCCGCGAAAATACGGGCTCCAGCGCTGCCTACCGGCGTCCTTCTTCAGGCGCTTCTCCTTGGCGCTGCGGGTGGCAGAGTGGATGAGATTTTCGATGTGGCAAAGCGGATTGAGGAGATGAGAGAAGGGGAGGATGGGAGGATGGGATGATGGGAGGATGGGATGATGGGAGGATAGGAAGATGGGGATGATGGGATGTGCTGTCTCGTCACTCACCGCCTGTTCTGGAACCAGACTTGGACCACTCGCATGTCCAGCCCGGTCTCCGAGCTGAGCTGCTCCCGGATGTGCCTGGCCGGCTTGGAGGACTCATTGTAGGCCCGCTTGAGGGCTTCCAGCTGCTTGGCCGCGATGGTCGTGCGGGGCCGCTTGCTGCCGGACTCCAGCTCGGCCTCTGGGGATGCGGGCGGCGGAAAAGGAGGTCCGTTTTTTGGGGATTCTCTGGGATTTCGAACTAGCTATAGCTGGATAATCCTGATTGGTTTTTTTCAACTAAGGCAACCCAATTTTTTTGGCTTCTAAAATTTCTAAAATTTTTATTTTTATTCTTCAATTTGCAAAATCCGTTAGTTTTGATGGGAATCTTGAATTTCTATGGGAAACTGGGGAGTTTCTATGAGAAACTGGGGAGTTTCTATGGGAAGCTGGGAAGTTTCTATGGGAAACTGCGAAGTTTATATGGGAAACCGGGAAGTTTCTATGGGAAACTGGGAAGTTTCTATGGAAAACTGGGAAGTTTCTATGGGAAACTGGGAAGTTTCTATGGGAAACGGGGAAGTTTCTATGGGAAACTGGGGAGTTTCTATGGGAAACTGGTAGTTTCTATGAAAAGCTGGGGAATTTCTATGGGAAACTGGAAAGTTCCAATGGAATCTGAGGTGAATTTCAATGGGGATCTGAGGGAATTTCAATGGGAAACTGGAAAGTTCCAATGGAATCTGAGGTGAATTTCAATGGGGATCTGAGGGAATTTCAATGGGGATCTGAGGGAATTTCAATGGGGATCTGAGGGAATTTCAATGGGGATCTGAGGGAATTTCAATGGGGATCTGAGGGAATTTCATTAGGGATCTGAGGAAATTTCATTAGGGATCTGACGGAGCTTCAATGGGATCTGAGAGAGTTTCAATGGGGATCTGAGGGAAGTTCGATGGGGATCTGAGGCACGTCTCTCACCCCTGGACTTGGCCGCCTCGTAGTCCTGCTTGCACATGAGCTTCTTGTCCTCCAGCAGGTAGAACTCATCTCCAGTGTTCAGCTGCCGGGCGCAGGTCTGGCAGGCGAAGCAGGCCAGGTGGTAAACGCTGTCCCCGGCCTTGCGGATCACCTGAGCCGGCGGTATGCCCTCGTTGCAGCCCGAGCACTTGGTGCCGAAACGGCGGAAGAAGTCGGCCTTGCACAGCAGCAGGCTGTCCTTGGTGAAGCACTTGCTGGTCAGGGGCGCCTTGCAGTCGGCGCAGCGAAGGCAGCGCGAGTGCCAGCAGCGCTCCAGGACGCGCAGGATCACCCGGTCCAGGATTCGCTCGTTGCAGCCGCCGCAGAACGGAGCTGAGAGAGGGGCGGGGCCGGTTGCGGGTGTGTGAGAGTCTGATCTAATCTAGTTAGTGTCTGATCTCACCTAGCTAGTGTCTGATCTCACCTAGCTAGTGTCTGATCTCACCTAGCCAGTGTCTGATCTCACCTAGCTAGTGTCTGATCTCACCTAGCTAGTGTCTGATCTCACCTAGCTAGTGTCTGATCTCACCTAGCTAGTGTCTGATCTCACCTAGCTAGTGTCTGATCTCACCTATTTTGTGTCCAATCTCACCCAGTAAAGTGTCTGATCTCATCCAGTTAAGTGTCTGATCTCATCCAGTTAAGTGTCTGATCTCACCCAGTTAAGTGTCTGATCTCATCCAGTTAAGTGTCTGATCTCACCCAGTTAAGTGTCTGATCTCATCCAGTTAAGTGTCTGATCTCTTCCAGTTAAGTGTCTGATCTCATCCAGTTAAGTGTCTAATCTCATCCAGTTAAGTGTCTAATCTCATTCAGTTAAGTGTCTGATCTCATCCAGTTTAGTGTCTAATCTCATCCAGTTAAGGGTGTGATCTCATCCAGTTAAGTGTCTAATCTCACCCAGTTAAGTGTCTAATCTCACCCAGTTAAGTGTCTGATTTCACCCAGTTAAGTGTCTGATTTCACCCAGTTAAGTGTCTGATCTCATCGAGTTAAGTGTCTGATCTCATCGAGTTAAGTGTCTGATCTCATCCAGTTAAGGGTCTGATCACATCCAGTTAAGTGCCTGATCTCATCCAGTAAAGTGTCTAATCTCATCCAGTTAAGGGTCTGATCTCATCCAGTTAAGGGTCTGATCTCATCCAGTAAAGTGTCTAATCTCATCCAGTTTGGTGTCTAATCTCCTCCAGCTGAGTTTCTGATCTCACCCTGTTAGTGTCCAATCCCAATTTAACTGAGACACTTGAATCGAAACGGGATCCAACCCTTCACGAGCTCGCCTGACCCCCTGCCGGCTCGCTGCCCGGATGCGGGAGAAAATCCGCCTGGTCCTCTCCATCCCCTATCGAATCCCAGGTATAGGGAGGAAATATGGATGAAAAAGAGTCCAGCGCGACCCCGGGCGTTCTGGGAGGGGATTTGGGGATAAATTCTCTGTATAAGCTTGACCGCAGCGGGAGCTCAATAAAAATAAAAAAACTCCCATTCCCAGTCTGATCCACCTCTCCCCGGACCGGAGCTAACTCAATTATCCAGTCCAGCCTCCCATAATTCTGTCTCTCTCAGATGGCGGGGTTGGATAAAAAAGGGCCTGGCAGCAGCTACCCAACCACTTTGCTCACTTTGAGTCCGCTGCTCAACTCAAACTCATCTGCCCGGTGGAGAACAATAGCATAGGCACGGGGCAGGTCATCGGTAGCTTTGATCCGCTGCGGCCTCTACAGTCTCTCAAAGCTTCCCCATCAGTTACCGGAAGGAAGCCCGTGGCGGTCGGTCCCCTCTCATGCTTAACCCGATCTGCGTTAACACTTTGACAGGCCAATAACAGTCAGCTATGGGGTTTGCTGCGCTGACTCTGCAATTGTCTTTTTGGCTCGGTGACGAATGCTTGCAGACAGGCCGTCAGCATCGGGTTTACAGCCACCGCCTCTATTGAACAACGGCGGTTACATTATAGAGATTGGTGTACACTTTTGCCGATTGGAGCTCTACTTAGCGACATTGAAAGGAAGATTTTAGTAGTTAGTGTAGAAAGATTTTCGGAATGACAATCAGAAATTGGTTGAGTAAATGCAGATTGGATGAATAGAATGTCAGATAAGCAGGGGTAGTTTCGCAGATTGGGGGGGTAGAATCGATTGGAGGGTAGAATTGCAGATTGGAGAGTGGAATCGCAGTTTGGAGGATAGAGTCGTAGATTGGAGGGTTGAATCGCAGATTGGAGGGTAGAATCGCAGATTGGAGGGTAGAATCGCAGATTGGAGGGTAGAATTGCATATTTGAGGGTAGAATCGCAGATTGGAGGGTAGAATCGCAGATTGGAGGGTAGAATTGCAGATTGGAGAGTGGAATCGCAGTTTGGAGGGTAGAATCGCAGATTGAAGAGGTAGAATCGCAGTTTGGAGGATAGAATCGCAGATTGGAGGGTAGAATCGCAGATTGGAGGGTAGAATCGCAGATTGGAGGGTAGAATCGCAGATTGGAGGGTAGAATCGCAGATTGGAGGGTAGAATCGCAGATTGGAGGGTAGAATCGCAGATTGGAGGGTAGAATTGCAGATTGGAGAGTGGAATCGCAGTTTGGAGGGTAGAATCGCAGATTGGAGGGTAGAATTGCAGATTGGAAGGTAGAATCGCAGATTGGAGGGTAGAATCGCAGATTGGAAGGTAGAATTGCAGATTGGAAGGTAGAATTGCAGATTGGAAGGTAGAATTGCAGATTGGAAGGTAGAATCGCAGATTGGAAGGTAGAATTGCAGATTGGAAGGTAGAATTGCAGATTGGAAGGTAGAATTGCAGATTGGAAGGTAGAATTGCAGATTGGAAGGTAGAATTGCAGATTGGAGAGTAGAATCGCAGATTGAAGAGGTAGAATCGCAGATTGAAGAGGTAGAATCGCAGATTGGAGGGTAGAATCGCAGATTGGAGGGTAGAATTGCAGATTGGAGAGTGGAATCGCAGTTTGGAGGATAGAGTCGTAGATTGGAGGGTAGAATCGCAGATTGGAGGGTAGAATCGCAGATTGGAGGGTAGAATCGCAGATTGAAGAGGTAGAATCGCAGATTGGAAGGTAGAATTGCAGATTGGAAGGTAGAATTGCAGATTGGAGGGTAGAATCGCAGATTGGAAGGTAGAATCGCAGATTGAAGAGGTAGAATCGCAGATTGGAAGGTAGAATTGCAGATTGGAGGGTAGAATTGCAGATTGGAAGGTAGAATTGCAGATTGGAGGGTAGAATCGCAGATTGGAAGGTAGAATCGCAGATTGAAGAGGTAGAATCGCAGATTGGAAGGTAGAATTGCAGATTGGAAGGTAGAATCGCAGATTGGAGGGTAGAATCGCATACTGGAGGGGTAGAATCGCAGAAATAGAAACCTGTTTATGAGGGAGCAGAAGCTGAGCTCCGAGTAGCAGAAATTTGAGTGCAGTCAAGCAGAAACAAATCAGAAACTAATTTGCTATCCCGCAGAAACAGTAGACATTTTCTCCTGCAGTTCCCGGAAACTGAGAATCTTCATCAAATCCAGTCAGTATTCCCAGGCGAATCGCCGAGCCAGCCCGCTAACCGGCTGTCCTCTTCATCATCATCAGTCGCAGGATTCCCCGTTTCTGAGCCAAGATTGCAGTTGCACGCCACGCAGCTCGGGGGATTAAAAGACTCGCCGCAGATTAAAGATGGGAGAAAAGCGCTCATCGCACCCCCTCCTTCGCCTGCCAGCCACCTTGGGGAAGATTTCTAATCGGGAAGACGCTGCGTTTCAAGCGAAACCTGCCCTCCACTGGCCATCTGGCATCTCTGTAAGCCTCGCCTTACTAAGAAGCTGACAAGGAAGCCACTTAACCGATATTCAACCGCAAAGCAGTTGAATATTTTTATTAAAAAGTAAACTGGGTTTTCACAACCGGTTTAGAGATGCGAAAGAGCGAGCGATGTCTGCCAACCCAGGCCATCTCGATCTCTTCTATGCTCAAAGCAAACAGTGCGCTAAAAACCTCCAACCCGCCCAGTGATTTTCACCTCTCCCTGACCAAGCAAATATGGCCCGGGCATGCAGGCTTCATCACAGGATCCGTGAGCTCTGGTGTTAGCATGGTGGCCGTATGGTGATATTATTATTTTTTCCTTAGTCAAATATGGCTCTGTGAACGCGTGCCCAACCCGCGCGGGGGCACCTTCAGTCATTGATCAAATATTGATGCCTATTTGGGCTCCTGTTACAGTGAAACATTTGGGTCTGGGGGGCCCAGCAGAACGCAGTACCCGTATATGGAATCGCTCCCTCACTCTCGCTCTCATCGCGGGTCAGGTTGTTGGCCTAAATTTTCAATAGAGGAACACGGGCACTTGCTGCTTCTACTGCCCCTGCTGCCCCTGCTCTCACTTTCATCTCTGCTTCTATTCTAGTGCTTTGGAGTTAAATTGAAGCTGTTGCATGTGTCAAGAGGAAGTCTAGTATAGCTAGGCGGGTTTTTCTACACCCCCAAATATCCCCTTACTCTCAGATCCCCTGAGTCAGCTGAAGACTCTGGGGGGGGGGTTTGCTTTTAACTGTTGCAACTTTTTATGAGTTTTCCAGCGCTTTGGTAGATGGAGATCAGCTGCAGGGACCCTCCCGGCACTTAATGGAGCTGCTTGACAGAATCACTTAAGCTGCTGGTCACGCGCCCACAAATTTAAAGCAATATATATTTTTTTCCAAAGCCGAGAGATAATCTCGCGAACGAAAAGTTTTAATTAGTGCAGATACGGGGGGAGCATTTAGTCTCAGCTAAACTGCAGAAATATTTATAGCACACTGATATGGGAATAAAAACCGCAGTTGATTGATTATTGCCATGCATTTCCTTACCTGTGTGATCCCTCTATGCCTCTGTGATCCCGCTATACTTGTGTGATCCCTATCTACCTGTGTGATCCCTCTATACCTGTGTGATCCCTCTATACCTGTGTGATCCCTCTCTATACCTGTGTGATCCCTATCTACCTGTGTGATCCCTCTCTATACCTGTGTGATCCCTATCTACCTGTGTGATCCCTCTCTATACCTGTGTGATCCCTCTCTATACCTGTGTGATCCCTCTATACCTGTGTGATCCCTCTATGCCTCTGTGATCCCTGTCTATACCTGTGTGATCCCTCTCTATATCTGTGTGATCCCTCTCTATACCTGTGTGATCCTTCTATGCCTCTGTGATCCCTCTCTATACCTGTGTGATCCCTATCTACCTGTGTGATCCCTCTATGCCTCTGTGATCCCTCTCTATACCTGTGTGATCCCTATCTACCTGTGTGATCCCTCTATGCCTCTGTGATCCCTCTCTATACCTGTGTGATCCTTCTGTACCCGTGTGATCGCTCAAACCTGTGTGACCCCCTAATCTCTTTCTGTGCTATCCCCCAGCACGCATAATCCTCTCACCTTCAGTGATCCTGGCCAGCGGGCCACCCCTGGAGGCAGTCGACCCGGCGGCTTCCAGCTGCTGCAGCTGCGGCTCCACCGGACTCGGTTCGCTCATGCTGAAGTCCTCCGCGCTGCAGATGTCTGCCTGCTCAAAGTCTGACAATCGCTGCTCTAGCTCGATCGGGAAAATAATCCCCACTCAGATTTTAACGGCCCAGCTCTGGCGGGAGACGCGGAAAAAAATGGGAGGGGAGGCAGGCAGGATTGAGACCGGGGATCTGGTGAGGGAGCTGGGATTGGCTCCGCGCCTCCTTGCTGCCAGGCTGGCCAATCAGTGCGAAAAATCTCCCAGCCAGCTTCTGAAATCAGTCATTTCTGAAACAGGGAATTTTTCAATTTGCAAAATGGGATCAAATCCCCAGAAGCAACCCGAGGCAAAAGGCATTGAGGAGAGTTGGAAAACAGAGCCGGAGCGAAATGGGAGCGACAGGAGAGGGGAAAGTGAGTTCAGAAAACGTAGAAAATGCAGAGGAGAGGAACGAGGGGATATAAGAGATTAAAGATCCAATATTAGAGGAGATGAGAGAAGACAGAAGAGAGAAGAGAGAAGAGAGAAGAGAGGAGAGAGGAGAGAGGAGAGAGGAGAGAGGAGAGAGAAGAGAGAAGAGAGAAGAGAGAAGAGAGAAGATAGAAGAGAGAAGAGAGAAGAGAGAAGAGAGAAGAGAGGAGAGAGGAGAGAGAAGAGAGAAGAGAGAAGAGAGAAGAGAGAAGAGAGAAGAGAGAAGAGAGAAGAGAGAAGAGAGAAGAGAGAAGAGAGAAGAGAGAAGAAGGAGGAGAGAGGAGAGAGGAGAGAGGAGAGAGGAGAGAGAAGAGAGAAGACAGAAGAGAGAAGAGAGAAGAGAGAAGAGAAGAGAGAGGAGAGAGGAGAGAGAAGAGAGAAGAGAGGAGAGAGAAGAGAGAAGAGAAGAGAGAGGAGAGAGGAGAGAGAAAAGAGGAGAGAGGAGAGAGAAGAGAGAAGAGAGGAGAGAGGAGAGAGAAGAGAGAAGAGAGGAGAGAGAAGATAGAAGAGAGAAGAGAGAAGATAGAAGAGAGAAGAGAGAATACAGAAGAGAGGAGAGAAGAGAGAAGAGAGTAGAGAGTAAAGTAGGGAGTAGAGAGAAGAAAAAAGAGAGTAGAGAGTAGAGAACAGAAAGAATTAAAAAGAGGGGATAAGAGACAAGAACGGAGAACAGGGAGATAAGAGAATGCAAGAACGGCAGTCACAGTTTCATGATACAAAACATTATCAAATTACGCTCGCATCAGCAGACCCGAGCAAAAGTCGGGGAAAAACAGGCGGGGCAAGTCAAGTGGGACCCCATGAGCAAATTATTCGGGCAGTTGGTGCAACATGAGCCCTCAGCCAGGGCTGGTAATGTTTGCAGAAAAGAATTTCTGTACATAGCTATAGGTTATTGGGTGCTGGTTAACAGTTCGGCTGTCTGAGTGGCTCCTATGTTTACATTGTCCGGAATCTGTCCATCACTCCCTGCCCTTTGCTTGTCGTTTCTTTCAGCCAATTTTAATTAAATTAAATTTTTTATTCGCCAAATTTCAATAACATGCTGGACTCAGTGCATGAGTCTGTCTTGAATGCACTGTTAAGATTGACTTTCTAGAATTTTTTTTTTGATACCTGGCAGTCTTCTACCAGGAGCAATCAAAATGTATTGATGTCCTAATCGGCAGATACGGACAGTGAGATAGACAGACAGACAGTGAGATAGACAGACAGTGAGATAGACAGACAGGGAGATAGACAGACAGGGAGATAGACAGACAGTGAGATAGACATGCAGACAGTGAGATAGACAGACAGTGAGATAGGCATGCAGACAGTGAGATAGACAGACAGTGAGATAGACAGATAGTGAGATAGACAGACAGTGAGATAGACAGATAGTGAGATAGACAGACAGTGAGATAGGCATGCAGACAGTGAGATAGACAGATAGTGAGATAGACAGACAGTGAGATAGACAGACAGTGAGATAGGCATGCAGACAGTGAGATAGACAGACAGTGAGATAGACAGATAGTGAGATAGACAGACAGTGAGATAGACAGATAGTGAGATAGACAGACAGTGAGATAGGCATGCAGACAGTGAGATAGACAGATAGTGAGATAGACAGACAGTGAGATAGACAGACAGTGAGATAGACAGACAGTGAGATAGACAGACAGACAGTGAGATAGACAGACAGACAGGGAGATAGACAGACAGTGAGATAGACAGATAGTGAGATAGACAGACAGTGAGATAGACAGACAGTGAGATAGACAGACAGTGAGACAGACAGTGAGACAGACAGTGAGATAGACAGACAGTGAGATAGACAGACAGTGAGATAGACAGACAGTGAGATAGACAGACAGTGAGATAGACAGACAGTGAGATAGACAGACAGTGAGACAGACAGTGAGATAGACAGACAGTGAGATAGACAGACAGTGAGATAGACAGACAGTGAGATAGACAGACAGTGAGATAGACAGACAGTGAGATAGACAGACAGTGAGATAGACAGACAGTGAGACAGACAGTGAGATAGACAGACAGTGAGATAGACAGACAGTGAGATAGACAGACAGTGAGATAGACAGACAGTGAGATAGACAGACAGTGAGATAGACAGACAGTGAGATAGACAGTAAGATAGACAGACAGTGAGATAGACAGACAGTGAGATAGGCAGTGAGATAGACAGACAGTGAGATAGACAGACAGTGAGATAGACAGACAGTGAGATAGACAGACAGTGAGATAGACAGACAGTGAGATAGACAGACAGTGAGATAGACAGACAGTGAGATAGACAGACAGTGAGATAGACAGACAGTGAGATAGACAGACAGTGAGATAGACAGACAGTGAGATAGACAGACAGTGAGACAGACAGTGAGATAGACAGACAGTGAGATAGACAGACAGTGAGATAGACAGACAGTGAGATAGACAGACAGTGAGATAGACAGACAGTGAGATAGACAGACAGTGAGATAGACAGACAGTGAGATAGACAGACAGTGAGATAGACAGACAGTGAGATAGACAGACAGTGAGATAGACAGACAGTGAGATAGACAGACAGTGAGATAGACAGACAGTGAGATAGACAGACAGTGAGATAGACAGAGATTGACATAATTCCACCGGCAAGATGCAGTCGCGACAGACAGGCAGTTCAAGATCACTAAAAAGATATTAGTAATAGCAAATGATGCGGCCGGCTCAGTGACTGAAGCCTCGCGACCCAATCTCCGCTTAATTAACACGTATATCTCTCGCTCTCATCTCCGCGTATCCAAGGCCGGCCTCGGGGATTTTTATCAGGCAAAGGAGTTTTTTATCCGCATTTTAACTTTTAACTTCTCCCATGCGTGCAATAAAACAAGCCTTCACCGCCTCCCCCCTCCCAGCCGCAGAACTGAAGACCCACTCGGCTCTTTACATGGCGGTCGCAAGCCAGAAATCTGGGCATGGGAAACGGAGCTCCGGCTAATAGGCATCCAGAGCGGTGGTCCAGGGGGTCAAAGGGGGTCAAGGGTTGTCAAGGAAGGGGTCCAGGGGGACAAGGGGGTCAAGGGTGGCAAGGGTGGTAAAGGGAGGTCAAGTAAGGGGTCAATGGAGCGGTTAAGAGGGGTCAAGGGGGTTCAAGGGGGTCAAGGGGGTCAAGAGGGTCAAGGGGGTCAAGGGGGTCAGGTGACTCCCCTGAAAGGGAATAGTCTTAGATCAACTCTCTTCAACCTTGCAACCATTGTACAGAGCAGTGCGGAAAATATGAATAGTTGAAATGTTTTGATGCAAAAAGACGCGAAAATAAGAGTCGAACCTGCCGCTCCGGACTCTCTGTTCGTCTGGGACTCTCTGGCCAGAGGTAGGAGAAGAAGCCGCAAAAAAGCAGAAGAGGAAGCCTGGAGGAGCAGCAGCTTAGTGGGGAGCACCTGTAATTATCTCCCGTTCTGAAAGATAATTAGAGCAGAATTGGCCTGCCGGCAGCTTCCCCGCCTCATGGCAACCAGGTTGAAGGTAATAAGGGGCGGCCCGGACTCAAATTATCCCGGGGGTTGCAGATGTGGGATAAACTGAGACTATCGAACGGGAGCGGATCAAGCCAACAGCAACCAACAAGAAGCTGATGTTTCTTTTTGTTCATTTTTCGATTCCTAACAGCAGCCTTTGGTGCTTTCTAGACTTCGATAGCCATTGATAGATGAGCTCTCTCCATCTCCCCTCAGTGTCTGTTCACTCTCCCGCTCTCTTCTCTCAGTGTCTGTTCACTCTCCCGCTCTCTCCATCTCCCCTCAGTGTCTGTTCACTCTCCCGCTCTCTCCATCTCCCCTCAGTGTCTGTTCACTCTCCCGCTCTCTTCCCTCAGTGTCTGTTCACTCTCCCGCTCTCTCCATCTCCCCTCAGTGTCTGTTCACTCTCCCGCTCTCTCCTCTCAGTGTCTGTTCACTCTCCCGCTCTCTTCCCTCAGTGTCTGTTCACTCTCCCGCTCTCTTCCCTCAGTGTCTGTTCACTCTTCCGCTCTCTCCTCTCAGTGTCTGTTCACTCTCCCGCTCTCTCCTCTCAGTGTCTGTTCACTCTCCCGCTCTCTTCTCTCAGTGTCTGTTCACTCTCCCACTCTCTTCCCTCAGTGTCTGTTCACTCTTCCGCTCTCTCCTCTCAGTGTCTGTTCACTCTCCCGCTCTCTCCTCTCAGTGTCTGTTCACTCTCCCGCTCTCTCCTCTCAGTGTCTGTTCACTCTCCCGCTCTCTCCATCTCCCATCAGTGTCTGTTCACTCTTCCGCTCTCTTCCCTCAGTGTCTGTTCACTCTTCCGCTCTCCTCTTCCCTCAGTGTCTGTTCACTCTTCCGCTCTCTTCCCTCAGTGTCTGTTCACTCTCCCGCTCTCTTCCCTCAGTGTCTGTTCACTCTTCCGCTCTCTTCTCTCAGTGTCTGTTCACTCTTCCGCTCTCTTCTCTCAGTGTCTGTTCACTCTCCCGCTCTCTTCTCTCAGTGTCTGTTCACTCTCCCGCTCTCTCCATCTCCCCTCAGTGTCTGTTCACTCTCCCGCTCTCTTCCCTCAGTGTCTGTTCACTCTCCCGCTCTCTTCCCTCAGTGTCTGTTCACTCTTCCGCTCTCTTCTCTCAGTGTCTGTTCACTCTCCCGCTCTCTTCCCTCAGTGTCTGTTCACTCTCCCGCTCTCTCCGTTCAGTGTCTGTTCACTCTTCCGCTCTCTTCTCTCAGTGTCTGTTCACTCTCCCGCTCTCTCCATCTCCCCTCAGTGTCTGTTCACTCTCCCGCTCTCTCCTCTCAGTGTCTGTTCACTCTCCCGCTCTCTCCATCTCCCCTCAGTGTCTGTTCACTCTCCCGCTCTCTCCATCTCCCCTCAGTGTCTGTTCACTCTCCCGCTCTCTCCATCTCCCATCAGTGTCTGTTCACTCTCCCGCTCTCTCCATCTCCCCTCAGTGTCTGTTCACTCTCCCGCTCTCTCCATCTCCCCTCAGTGTCTGTTCACTCTCCCGCTCTCTCCATCTCCCCTCAGTGTCTGTTCACTCTCCCGCTCTCTCCATCTCCCCTCAGTGTCTGTTCACTCTCCCGCTCTCTCCTCTCAGTGTCTGTTCACTCTCCCGCTCTCTCCATCTCCCCTCAGTGTCTGTTCACTCTCCCGCTCTCTTCTCTCAGTGTCTGTTCACTCTCCCGCTCTCTCCTCTCAGTGTCTGTTCACTCTCCCGCTCTCTTCTCTCAGTGTCTGTTCACTCTCCCGCTCTCTCCGTTCAGTGTCTGTTCACTCTCCCGCTCTCTCCTCTCAGTGTCTGTTCACTCTCCCGCTCTCTCCATCTCCCCTCAGTGTCTGTTCACTCTCCCGCTCTCTCCTCCCAGTGTCTGTTCACTCTCCCGCTCTCTTCTCTCAGTGTCTGTTCACTCTCCCGCTCTCTCCATCTCCCCTCAGTGTCTGTTCACTCTCCCGCTCTCTTCTCTCAGTGTCTGTTCACTCTCCCGCTCTCTCCTCTCAGTGTCTGTTCACTCTCCCGCTCTCTCCATCTCCCCTCAGTGTCTGTTCACTCTCCCGCTCTCTCCATCTCCCCTCAGTGTCTGTTCACTCTCCCGCTCTCTCCTCTCAGTGTCTGTTCACTCTCCCGCTCTCTCCATCTCCCCTCAGTGTCTGTTCACTCTCCCGCTCTCTCCATCTCCCCTCAGTGTCTGTTCACTCTCCCGCTCTCTCCTCTCAGTGTCTGTTCACTCTCCCGCTCTCTCCATCTCCCCTCAGTGTCTGTTCACTCTCCCGCTCTCTCCTCTCAGTGTCTGTTCACTCTCCCGCTCTCTCCTCTCAGTGTCTGTTCACTCTCCCGCTCTCTTCTCTCAGTGTCTGTTCACTCTCCCGCTCTCTCCGTTCAGTGTCTGTTCACTCTCCCGCTCTCTTCTCTCAGTGTCTGTTCACTCTCCCGCTCTCTCCATCTCCCCTCAGTGTCTGTTCACTCTCCCGCTCTCTCCTCTCAGTGTCTGTTCACTCTCCCGCTCTCTCCATCTCCCCTCAGTGTCTGTTCACTCTCCCGCTCTCTCCTCCCAGTGTCTGTTCACTCTCCCGCTCTCTTCTCTCAGTGTCTGTTCATTCTCCCGCTCTCTCCTCTCAGTGTCTGTTCACTCTCCCGCTCTCTTCTCTCAGTGTCTGTTCACTCTCCCGCTCTCTCCGTTCAGTGTCTGTTCACTCTCCCGCTCTCTTCTCTCAGTGTATGTTCACTCTCCCGCTCTCTTCTCTCAGTGTCTGTTCACTCTCCCGCTCTCTCCATCTCCCCTCAGTGTCTGTTCACTCTCCCGCTCTCTTCTCTCAGTGTCTGTTCACTCTCCCGCTCTCTCCGTTCAGTGTCTGTTCACTCTCCCGCTCTCTTCTCTCAGTGTATGTTCACTCTCCCGCTCTCTTCTCTCAGTGTCTGTTCACTCTCCCGCTCTCTCCATCTCCCCTCAGTGTCTGTTCACTCTCCCGCTCTCTTCTCTCAGTGTCTGTTTACTCTCCCGCTCTCTTCTCTCAGTGTCTGTTCACTCTCCCGCTCTCTCCGTTCAGTGTCTGTTCACTCTCCCGCTCTCTTCTCTCAGTGTCTGTTCACTCTCCCGCTCTCTTCCCTCAGTGTCTGTTCACTCTCCCGCTCTCTTCCCTCAGTGTCTGTTCACTCTCCCGCTCTCTTCCCTCAGTGTCTGTTCACTCTTCCGCTCTCTTCTCTCAGTGTCTGTTCACTCTCCCGCTCTCTTCCCTCAGTGTCTGTTCACTCTCCCGCTCTCTCCGTTCAGTGTCTGTTCACTCTTCCGCTCTCTTCTCTCAGTGTCTGTTCACTCTCCCGCTCTCTCCATCTCCCCTCAGTGTCTGTTCACTCTCCCGCTCTCTTCTCTCAGTGTCTGTTCACTCTCCCGCTCTCTTCTCTCAGTGTCTGTTCACTCTCCCGCTCTCTTCCCTCAGTGTCTGTTCACTCTCCCGCTCTCTTCTCTCAGTGTCTGTTTACTCTCCCGCTCTCTTCTCTCAGTGTCTGTTCACTCTCCCGCTCTCTCCGTTCAGTGTCTGTTCACTCTCCCGCTCTCTTCTCTCAGTGTCTGTTCACTCTCCCGCTCTCTTCTCTCAGTGTCTGTTCACTCTCCCGCTCTCTTCCCTCAGTGTCTGTTCACTCTCCCGCTCTCTTCCCTCAGTGTCTGTTCACTCTCCCGCTCTCTTCCCTCAGTGTCTGTTCACTCTCCCGCTCTCTCCTCTCAGTGTCTGTTCACTCTCCCGCTCTCTCCGTTCAGTGTCTGTTCACTCTTCCGCTCTCTTCTCTCAGTGTCTGTTCACTCTCTGTACTTTTTCTGGTCTTACCTGTACCTGCCTAATTTTGAGGTTCCCAGTTAAGTTATCTACTAAACATATCGGGAGGCTATATACCGGTTAAGTAGGCAGCAATAAAATTTAAATTGGCAGCTCTCCAACGCCAAGCTGAATTGGCTGCCGTGAGCTCCCAGCGAGTAGACGCCACTCCGCTATCATTTCAAATTTCTTTTTATTCAATTCTCCAGAGGGACACGGGGGGGGGGGTTGGGTGGATGGGGGCCGCAGCAGCGGCGGCGGCGCTCTCAGACCGGCGGCAGGTTGTGAATTAATAAAACTCACGCGTGCAGGAGGAGCCGCCTTGAGGAAAGCACCTCCGATCCGGCGCCCAACCCCACAACCCCGATGAACCTCCCCCCCCCCAGCAGCCGTTCTACTGATTTCCCAAAGGGCCACTTTTTAAGCATATGGCAGCCCGGCAATCGGGTGAGTGTGTGAGCACTGCTCAAAACTGAGGATTTTAGATGTGTGTGAGTGTGGGGGGAAGCTGGGGACCGTACTGGCTTCATCAAGCCGGGGCTTTGACAGCTCTTTGAGTGACCGATTGGCGGGCGGGTTGGGATGCCTCATCATTTGAACTCTGCAGGCTGATAAAACAAACATACTTTAAAACTGCCTTAATGTTTATACTGTGCAAATTGTTTTAAATCTTTGAGTTTAGTTTATAGCCTTTCACAGTTCACTGTCGCTCACAACATTCTTAGTCATTCACAGTCATCCACAGTTCACATTTATTCTCAGATCACAGCCATTCACAACTAATAGTCATCCAAAGATCACAGTCATCCACAGCTCATAGTCATTCACAGATCACAGTCATTCACAGGTCACAGCAGTTCACAGATCACAGTCATTCACAGATCACAGTCATTCATAGATCACAGTCATTCACAGATCACAGTCATTCACAGATCATAGTCATTAACAGATCACAGTCATTCACAGATCACTGTCATTCACAGATCACAGTCATTCACAGATCACAGTCATTCACAGATCACAGTCATTCACAGATCACAGTCATTCACAGGTCACAGTCATTCACAGATCACAGTCATTCACAGATCACAGTCATTCACAGATCACAGTCATTCACAGATCACAGTCATTAACAGATCACAGTCATTCACAGATCACAGTCATTAACAGATCACAGTCATTCACAGATCACAGTCATTAACAGATCACAGTCATTCACAGATCACAGTCATTCACAGATCATAGTAATTCACATACCACAATCATTAATAGATCACAATAATTAACAGATCACAGTCATTCACAGATCACAGTCATTCACAGGTCACTGTCATTCACAGATCACAGTCATTCACAGGTCACTGTCATTCACAGAACACAGTCATTCACAGGTCACTGTCATTCACAGATCACAGTCATTCACAGGTCACTGTCATTCACAGATCACAGTCATTCACAGGTCACTGTCATTCACAGATCACAGTCATTCACAGTCAATATCCTATTCATCCACTGCTCTCACAATTCTGTCACCTTTGTCTTTCACAAATACGGGCTGAGTCTGTATAGAAATCACAGAAGCAGAAGAGAAGCGATGGCAGTTGCTTCAGCAGAGAGGCTGGGATATCCTGAAGTGGGCACTCCTGCTGGTGTTGAGATGAACCCGGTCCCACATTTCACTTGCCTGCTACTTTTTTGCAAAAAAAGGATCTTTTTTTTAAACCGTTAAAATCCATTGCTACGTCGTTGTGGGAGCGCGTCCGGCAGGCCTGTTGAAGAACACAGCAGCGGCGCGCGCATGCCCCCAGGGCCATTGTCGAAACGAATATATGGATAGAACAAAAAATTCTATAAATCTGTCTGAAATTTCATTTGAAATTGTTTGCCACTGACTGGCACATGCGGGCTGGCAGCCCTCCCATCTCTCTTCTCGTCTCTTATTCTCCCTACTTAAAGAGAGATTTCTCACTTGATTTGAGCATGGGCGGGGTTGAATTGTTCGTCCCAGACTCGTCTGAGTGCTGATGAAGCTTCCTAGGCATTTTCCTCTGCAACAGACAGCAGGCAGTTCGGTGCCCTTGATTTAACTGCTGGTTCTAAATAAAGCCAAAATTGATTAACTTAATTGTTGGGTATCCATTTGATTCCTCTGTCTGTCTGGCTAGATGGGATTTTTAATCAGGTTAGTGGCTACCTGTGAATGACGACCACAAAATTTGTGAATGACGATTGTGTGAATCACGAGAATCCAAATGAGAAACGTGAGGATCTCAATGAGAATCGTGAGAATCTCAATGAGAATCGTGAGAATCTCAATGAGAATCGTGAGAATTTCAACGAGAATCGTGAGAATCTCAATGAGAATCGTGAGAATTTCAACGAGAATCGTGACAATCTCAATGAGAATAATCTTGAGGATCTCAATGAGAATCGTGAGAATTTCAACGAGAATCGTGAGAATCTCAATGAGAATCGTGAGAATTTCAACGAGAATCGTGACAATCTCAATGAGAATTGTGAGATTCTGCTTGCTGAGATCAAGTTTCGAGAATCTTCCGCTCATGCGCGGCCGCACTCTCGCTTGAGTTGTCGGAAAATTCAGCCAAATCACCGATTTAACCGGTGCCGCATCCACCATATACCCAGGCATCGCAGACAATAACGGATCCCCCACACACAGCTGCTCCAGCCGTCTCTTGCTTCATATTTCTTCTTCTTGTGCTCACCCGCCGGTCTCATCTCTTTCAGCGCCACTGGCAGTGGAGCAGAAACCCAGC
>NIVC01000267.1:210000-265000 GCA_002269645.1 Macrostomum lignano
TAGATAGATAGATAGATAGATAGATAGATAGATAGATAGATAGATAGATAGAAGATAGATAGATAGATAGATAGATAGTTAGATTGCATGGCCACAAGTTACTCATGTGGAAGATTTCCAATTTGCTCTCAATCAGCCACTTCAGAGTGTCTGAGTGCTGCAGAAACACTTGTAACAAGTGGGCACCGGTTGACCCATCAAGGCTTGAGTTGTCATCTTGAGTTCAGGCTGACACGCCTGGCAGCGCTCACAACAGTCTCTTGACAGCACCGCAAGCTCTTCTTCCCTTTCTGAAGCCATGCATTAACCAGCGAAGGTCTCCCTCGCCTTTTTCATCTCTGTTTAAGGAGGCGATTAAAAATTCTCGAACACGGGTTAGAGGAGGACGGTGCGAACTCAATCCTGCAACACCTTGTCGATGTCGGATTGTCGCGCCGACCTCCGGCGGCTTAAGTCCCTTGCAAGGAGGATTAGGGAGGGCTCGCAGTCGCTGCTCCCCTTCGCGAATCTTCGAAGTGTGCAACAGGAAGCCGGACTTCAAAGCTCGAGCTTTCCTAGAATCGCCTTCGGTCAACCCCCCCCCCCGCAGAGAGACTAATCCGACAGGTCCCCTCTCCCAGACTCCCGCTGGTTGATGATGAGGCATTCAGAAGATTCGGCTGCTTACAAAGCCCCAGCGCGAGTTTTAACAGCCGTGCAGTTTCTTTTGTGCGGCCGGGAGCCGGAAGCAACCCGCTCGATCCGATGATGAGAAGGTGGGGGGGGGGCGCTTTTTGATGCAGCTTCTTGAGTTGGGCAACCGGGTCTGCTTTTGCGCGCAATTTTATGCAACTCGATGGTGAGAGTTCTATGCTTCGAGTGTCGCATTTCGAACTCAAAAACACAATTCGGAATTCGGACTCGTGTCAATCAGGAGGAAGGTGTCGGTTGTCGCATGGCTCAGGTTGCTTATCGCTGCTTGAGCATGGCAATTGCTGAGACGAACTGTGTGGTATTTGAGATTTGTGGGCGTGGAGGAACTGAGCGTGATTGAGTTTTACTGGCAGCTGGGAGCTCGGTTCAGTCAGATTAACTGTGGAGAGATTGAGATACCCCAGCTACCATCGGGGGAGATTTCGTACCACAGGGTGAGATTTCGTACCACAGGGTGAGATTTCACTACGAATGGGTGAGATTTAGCTACCACAAGGTGAGATTTAGCTACCACAAGGTGAGATTTAGCTACCACAAGGTGAGATTTAGCTACCACAAGGTGAGATTTAGCTACCACAAGGTGAGATTTAGCTACCACAAGGTGAGATTTAGCTACCACAGGGTGAGATTTAGCTACCACAAGGTGAGATTTAGCTATCACAGAGTGAGATTTAGCTACCACAAGGTGAGATTTAGCTATCACAGAGTGAGATTTAGCTACCACAGGGTGAGATTTAGCTATCACAGAGTGAGATTTAGCTACCACAAGGTGAGATTTAGCTACCAAAAGGTGAGATTTAGCTACCACAAGGTGAGATTTAGCTACCACAAGGTGAGATTTAGCTACCACAAGGTGAGATTTAGCTAACACAAGGTGAGATTTAGCTAAGTAAGGGTGAGATTTAGCTACCACAAGGCGAGATTTAGCTACGTAAGGGTTAGATTTAGCTACCACAAGGCGAGATTTAGCTACCACAAGGTGAGATTTAGCTACCACAAGGTGAGATTTAGCTACGTAAGGGTTAGATTTAGCTACCACAAGGCGAGATTTAGCTACCACAGGGTGATATTAAGCTATGAAAGGGAGAGACCTAACTAGAGACCTAACTACTAAAGGGTGAGATTTAACTACAAAAGGGTGAGATTTAGCTACGAATAGGTGAGATTTAGATTCAATTGGGTGAGATTTAGATTTGAATGGATGAGATTTAGATTTGAATGGGTGAGATTTAGATTTGAATGGGTGAGATTTAGATTCAATTGGGTGAGATTTAGATTTGAATGGATGAGATTTAGATTTGAATGGGTGAGATTTAGATTTGAATGGGTGAGATTTAGATTCAATTGGGTGAGATTTAGATTTGAATGGATGAGATTTAGATTTGAATGGGTGAGATTTAGATTTGAATGGATGAGATTTAGATTTGAATGGGTGAGATTTATTAACTATTATTTTTAATCTCTCCCAGATGAGTAAAGGAGCAGAGTCTTCCCCAGAAGGATATTGAGTATGCTATATGAAGGCTGGCAAATTGGAAGATATGCACCAAAATCGATCCTCTCTGGATGCTCAAGTTATGTCTAAGACTCAGAACTGAATTGAAGCAACAGACGAAGTGAGGCCATAAACCTCTCCATATACGTAATGGGGAGCTGTGGAGTTCACTCGTGATGGGATGGGCCTCCCGCAGGCTTGCAGAGGGGATGAGGATCAGGGCGAGGGCACTTAAGCTGTCAGAAAGGGGATTTCACCTCATGGCGGTCCATGATCGGCTTCGGAATTCTCTTGGTTTTATTCCCTAAACAATTTGGCTCGGTGGCAACTTTTTATGGCATCCGGGAGTTTTTTTCTCTGTTTGAAGTTATGACGACTGTGCAAATCAACTGGGATATCAATTCGATTCATAAGCATAAATTGTCCGCCCACCTATTGACAGTTGGAGAGGCGAAAAAATGTGCGCCACTTTGTCGCTTTGCCATGCAATTAGCGCAGCCAGTTCCATTTGTCTGCTTTTCCAGGCTATGATCAGTGCTAATAAATGCTTTAATTTATTGCTAAGGGGCTTTTTATACAAGTTTATGGGCGTAACATAATTTGTGTCTGTGTGTGATGTCTGTAATGTGTCTTTATGGTTTCTTGGTGGTGTCTGTATGGTGTCTACTGTGTCTTTAACGTGTCTGTAACGTGTCTGTAACGTGTCTGTAATGTGTCAGTAATGTGTCTGCAACGTGTCTGTATGGTTTCTGTTATATGTCAGTAATGTGTCTGTAACGTGTCTGTAACGTGTCTGAATGGTTTCTGTTATATGTCAGTAATGTTTCTGCAATGTGTCTGTAACGTGTCTGCAACGTGTCTGTAATGTGTCTGCAACGTGTCTGTAATGTGTCAGTAATGTGTCTGTAATGTGTCTGTAACGTGTCTGTAATGTGTCTGTAATGTTTCTGTAACGTGTCTGTAACGTGTCTGAATGGTTTCTGTTATATGTCAGTAATGTTTCTGCAATGTGTCTGTAACGTGTCTGCAACGTGTCTGTAATGTGTCTGCAACGTGTCTGTAATGTGTCTGTAATGCGTCTGTAATGTGTCTGTAACGCGTCTGTAACGTGTCTGTATGGTTTCTGTTATATGTCAGTAATGTGTCTGTAACGTGTCTGTAACGTGTCTGTAATGTGTCTGTAATGTGCCTGTAATGTGTCTGTAACGTGTCTGTAATGTGTCTGTAACGTGTCTGCAACGTGTCTGTAATGTGTCTGTAATGTGTCTGTAATGTGTCTGTAACGCGTCTGTAACGTGTCTGTATGGTTTCTGTTATATGTCAGTAATGTGTCTGTAACGTGTCTGTAACGTGTCTGTAATGTGTCTGTAATGTGTCTGTAATGTGTCTGTAATGTGTCTGTAACGTGTCTGTAACGTGTCTGTAATGTGTCTGTAATGTGTCTGTAATGTGTCTGTAACGTGTCTGTAATGTGTCTGTAATGTTTCTGTAACGTGTCTGTAACGTGTCTGAATGGTTTCTGTTATATGTCAGTAATGTTTCTGCAATGTGTCTGTAACGTGTCTGCAACGTGTCTGTAATGTGTCTGCAACGTGTCTGTAATGTGTCTGTAATGCGTCTGTAATGTGTCTGTAACGCGTCTGTAACGTGTCTGTATGGTTTCTGTTATATGTCAGTAATGTGTCTGTAACGTGTCTGTAACGTGTCTGTAATGTGTCTGTAATGTGCCTGTAATGTGTCTGTAACGTGTCTGTAATGTGTCTGTAACGTGTCTGCAACGTGTCTGTAATGTGTCTGTAATGTGTCTGTAATGTGTCTGTAACGCGTCTGTAACGTGTCTGTATGGTTTCTGTTATATGTCAGTAATGTGTCTGTAACGTGTCTGTAACGTGTCTGTAATGTGTCTGTAATGTGTCTGTAATGTATCTGTAATGTGTCTGTAATGTGTCTGTAATGTGTCTGTAACGCGTCTTTACGGTGTCCGCACGTTGCCCGTAAGCCCTGTTTCACTGCATCATTGCTGCTGAGGCAGATTTAATCCAATTGAATCCTCAATAATGCACAAGTTGGGCCCGAGCCCGCATTCGAGTCAGTTGTCAAGCCCGGTCTGGAAAATCCAACTCGAAAGGTTAAGCCGATTCGCCCTATGGGAGACCCATGGATGACCGGCTTTCTTGGAGACCTGTCGGGAAATTGAATTTCGCACCGAGGATTTTCCACCATCTTCCCATTCGCGAGGGGGGAGCAGCCGCGAGGCGGTCAGATCTGTCACTAATTTGACAGGGGACATGGCCGAGGAGAAAATGGGATAATTCACCTCTTGTCTCCCCTGAGTCCCTGGGGGTGCCGCTCCCGCTGCTCTTGGGTCAAATTTCAGGAGGGCCAAACTGCACTGAGGGAATATTGAGGTTGAAGGATTTGAGTTCCGTGAAACCGCTTCAATGGGAGCAAACTGAAAATTAGAGAAGACACAAAATAGTGGGGAAATATCGGGTTTAAGATTTCTGGGACTGAAGCTCTGTTATTGCTAGCGTCCCCGACACTCTACTAGTAGTAGCGAGTAATGCGCATCGCGCCGATTCTGATAGTTTCTTGTTTTTACCTTTTCTTTATACTGAGAATTATACTAAACTGAGAACATTATACGATATTAGACTAAACTCAATTAAATTGCAGTGGACTAGACTAGACTAGACTAGATTAGATTAGATTAGATTAGATTAGATTAGACTAAACTAGATTAGATTATATTATATTATATTATATTAGATTGGGCTACATTAAATTAAATTAAATTAAATCAGATTAGGTACGAATAGATTAGATGAGATTAGATTAGATTAGATTGGATTTAACTAGATTAGATTAGATTAGATTAGATTAGATAGATTAGATTGGATTAGATTGGATAAAACTAGAATAGATTAGATCAGATCAGATTAGAATACATTGGATTAGATTATCTTGGATTAGATCAGATTAGATTAGATTCGAATAGATCAGATTAGATTAGATTGTATTAGATTAGCTTAGCTTAGTCTGGATGAAATTAGATTAGATTAGATTGGGTTACGTTAGATTAGATCAGACTAGATTAGATTAGATTAGATTAGATTAGATTAGATTGGATTACCTTATATTAAATTAGATCAGATTAGATTAGATTGGATTGGAATAGATTAGATTAGATCAGATCAGATTAGTATAGATTGGATTAGATTAGATTGGATTAGATTAGATTGGATTAGATTAGATTAGATTAGATCAGATCAGATTAGATTGGATTAGATTAGATTAGATTAGATTAGATTATATAAATATTAGATCCCATCTGTCTAACCAGGCTGTCTGACAGGCTGTCTAACCCCCCTCCCCAGTTTTATCCCAAATTGATTTTTCAGTCGCGGGTTCACTGTGATGCAAGGACCAACAAGCAGGTAAAGCCTCCCATTGTTAACCTGATCCCTCTGTGCCAACTTTAGCCTCAAACTCAAGATTCCTCTCTCTCTTCCTTCAGCATCCCGCGCTGCATCCTGAGCAGCATTCCCCATCAACTCTCAATAGGGGATTTGTTTAGCTGCAAGCTGCAATCCCCTTAGAAAAATCTTACTTCTGTCTGCCGTCTAGGCCCCAGAATCAGTTTTTGCTCAGGTGAGCTTGAAGGTGTCGGATTGCACTGGGGCACCCAAAAACACGGAGGACCGGAGGGATTCTGGGGTGGCTGCCCCCCCCCCCCGGTGCAGCGCTGTATTTGCTTTGATTTCCTTCTACCAAGGGCTGGTTTGATGGCCCCTGTTTGAACTAATTAATTTTAAATGCGCCAACTGAAGTTGTGGCTGCTGCCTGAGCAATTTGTCCAGCTGTCGGGGGGGGGGGGTGGTGAATCCAACAGCCCTTGTAAATCAGCGACAACTTTAAAAACTTGTTTCTGTTTTGCATTGAAGAACATGAAATATTTGTGACTGAAGCTTTTGTTTAACTAGCGATAGCTTGGACCTGACAACTTTGCATTCCTGCTGGCCTAGCTGTGTCTGTCTACCTGCCTGTCTTAGTGTCTGTCTGTCTGTCTGCCTGTCTTAGTGTCTGTCTGTCTGTCTGCCTGTCTTAGTGTCTGTCTGTCTGTCTGTCTGTCTGTTTGTCTGTCTGTCTGTCTGTCTGTCTGTCTGTCTGTCTGTCTGTCTGTCTGTCTGTCTGTCTGTCTCTCTGTCTGTCTGTCTGTCTCTCTGTCTGTCTGTCTGTCTGTCTGTCTGTCTGTCTGTCTGTCTGTCTGTCTGTCTGTCTGTCTCTCTGTCTGTCTGTCTGTCTGTCTGTCTGTCTGTCTGTCTCTCTGTCTGTCTGTCTGTCTGTCTGTTTGTCTGTCTGTCTGTCTGTCTGTCTGTCTGTCTGTCTGTCTGTCTCTCTGTCTGTCTGTCTGTCTGTCTGTCTGTCTGTCTGTCTGTCTGTCTGTCTGTCTATCTGTCTGTCTGCCTGTCTGTCTGTCTGCCTGTCTGTCTGTCTGTCTGTCTGTCTGTCTGTCTGTCTGTCTGTCTGTCTGTCTGTCTGTCTGTCTGTCTGCCTGTCTGTCTGTCTGCCTGTCTGTCTGTCTGTCTGTCTGTCTGTCTGTCTGTCTGTCTGTCTGTCTGTCTGTCTGTCTGTCTGTCTGTCTGTCTGTCTGTCTGTCTGTCTGTCTGTCTGTCTGTCTGTCTGTCTGTCTGTCTGTCTGTCTGCCTGTCTGTCTGTCTGTCTGTCTGTCTGTCTCATCATTCGACTATCAGTCTATCTGTTTCTGCCTGCTTTCCTGCCAGGCCGTCTCTTCCATCCCCACCACTTTCACGCTCCCCAATCCTCATTCAGACTCAGCCATCGGCAGTCCCGCCGCGCCATCGCAGGAAGCTGTTTGCGCAGCCCGCACCTGCTCGGCAACCCGACACCGCAGCGCCATCCAACGCAGGCAGCAAAACTCTGTTGAATGAGAAATTTGAGCACCGTCTGGTTTGAGTTGGTGGTGAGGGGAGGGGGGCGATGCTGTGGTTGCGCCAGATTTGCCAAACTCTGGTGTTGTTGCTGAGTTGACAAACGGCTGACGGAAGCAATCGGGCGGGCGGTCTCTAAACTGCCGCTATGCCAGCAGAGCTTTTGTTAAAAGCAAACGAAGGAAATGTTGAGTTAAGCAGCTGAAGCTGACTGTGTTGGAGGCGATTTTTTCGTTGGGAAAAATCTGATGGTTGGTGGTAGGAAGAGAATTGAAATGAGGGAGAGAGTGGTGGGAATAGGGAAAGTAGGGGAAGCTGAGAGGGGGAAGCGGAGAAGGGGAAGCGGAGAGGGGGAAGCGGAGAGGGGAAAGCGAAGAGGGGGAGCGGAGAGGGGGAACCGGGGAGGGGAAGCGGAGAGGGGGAAGCGGGGAGGGGGAAGCGGAGAGGGGAAAGCGGGGAGGGGAGCGGAGAGGGGGAAGCGGGGAGGGGGAAGCGGAGAGGGGGAAGCGGAGAGGGGAAAGCGGGGAGGGGGAGCGGAGAGGGGAAAGCGGGGAGGGGGAGCGGAGAGGGGGAAGCGGGGAGGGGAAGCGGAGAGGGGAAGCGGAGAGGGGAAGCGGGGAGGGGAAGCGGGGAGGGGAAGCTGAGAGGGGGAAGCGGAGAGGGGAAGCAGAGAGGGGAAGCGGAGAGGGGAAGCAGAGAGGGGAAGCGGAGAGGGGAAGCAGAGAGGGGAAGCAGAGAGGGGGAAGCAGACAGAGGGGAGCGGAGGGGGTGATGAGGACTCAGATGCTGACAGACAAAAAAACTTCGAGAGAAATCAATCTAACGGAAGAAGAAATACTTCCAAAATCAATCTGCGCCGCAAAGGAACCACGAGACGAACCATACCGGTACAGGTGAAAAAGTCAGTATAGGCAGGCCCAAGACATTCCGAGCCAGCTTTTGCAGTCTCCAGTAGGAGATTTTCCACTGATACAGGGAGCAAGGCAGCGGCAGAGATGAAGCGAAGGAGATGAAGAGACGGGAAGATTCGGGCGGACCGATATGACAAAATGTATCGGCGTAGCGGACAGACGGAGCAAAGCGGAGAGGCTGGGGCTATTGGGTTTCAGTGAACCCCCGGTGCGTTTTTTGCGTCTGATCCCCTCTAAAAAAAGCGGCCCAACTCACGGCGCATGTTGGCTCGGGGCCGAAGACCCATAATGTAATCTTTTGTCGGTGGGAGAGGGGGGGGGTAGCGATCTCAGGAATCGAGCGGGGGACCCTCCGGGGAGGGACTCCGCCTATGAAATCTAAAATAAAGCGAACCCAAAACCCCATTGTGACATTTTCATTCGAGATGTAAAGAATTCAACCCTGCCCCCCCCCCCCTAAGAAGTGGCGGATCATTAAAGCAGATTTGTTGTGTTTTTTTCCCGCGCTCTCTTTCAGCACTGGGGCTTCACCCGTTGCCGCAGGCAGACACAGTCAGCGGCGATAATTAATTTGCTGGAGCAGCCGGAGCTGCAAGAATAATAACACACAAGAGAAGCAAACTGAAGCACTCGAATATGAATGGCAGGTTTTGAGTTCTCTGGCTTGGAGCAACAATGGAGAGATGAAGTTGGGAGTTTGGCCGAACGCTTTGGTGGAGGCGGAGGCGGCAGCCACTCAAGTCCGGCTCCCGCCAGCTCAAATGTCAGAGGAGGGTGGGGAGGCGTCTCGATCTCCGGTCATGCATTCATAATTAGCCGTTAATGACATCTCATTCATACAGTTGATGAAGCGATTGGGGAGGCTGCAAGGATTTCTTCGCGTGTCTCTTCGTATCTTATCAATTTGGTGGATTTTTTTTCAGTAATTCTCTCCAACATCTTTTATCCCCGACGCCGCTAAAATTCCGCTCCGTTAATCCCATCGATAATTCCTTGCCCGCCTCCGCCGGCCCCCCCGCTGTCCGCCAGGACTCGCTAATTCAATGAAGCGCCTCCCCCACCTGAGTTTGGCGCCCCACACGGAATCGAAGCTCAGGCAACATTTTTTGCTATTCTTCTTTCTGCCTGCTTTTCTAAAGCAATTGTTTGGGAAATCTCTGCTTCAAAGATCTGTCTTCTTTTTGTCAAGGACGACTAAAGTCGTCTACTTAAGTCGTCCTTGCTTTTTGTCTGCATCCTGCGCGTTTCGATTCGGGTTCTTCACTGCCTGCGTGTGCCTATCTGTGTCTTTAGATTGTTTTAATATTGCTTTTAGTGTATCTCACATTTATTCTCTCCATTATCTCACCCTTAATCTCACGATTCTCTCACCCTTACTTTCACAATTATCTCACCCTTATTATCAAGATTATCTCACCCTTATTCTCTCGATTATCTCACCCTTATTATCAAGATTATCTCACCCTTATTCTCTCGATTATCTCACCCTCATTATCAAGATTATCTCACCCTTATTCTCTCGATTATCTCACCCTCATTATCAAGATTATCTCACCCTTATTCTCACGATTATTTCATCCTTAATCTCACGACTCTCTCGCCTCTTCACTCAAATGGTGCAGTGTAATCTTTTTGCTTCAGCATTAAATCAAACTGCAATATCTGCCATCTTTCTCCCTCCCTCAAAGCAATGGAGCCTTCCTTCCTGTAGTGCTGCTTCGCAAACTGTGGCGTCCCCTGCCCCCAGCCAATCAGCTCTCTATCAGCCAATCCCTTTCGCTCTCTCCTCTCCATTTCTTTCTCCTGCAGCGGAGCCGCCCCCCTCCCACCAACCTCCGGTCCCGAGCGCGAAGAGCAAAAACTTTTAAAATCCAAGCGTTTACGCCGGCCATTGAAAAGCCTTGCAAACAAACCTGATAGCCTTCGCTTTGAAACTCGAGACAGCCGCTCTCTCGATCCTCAGGCTTAGACCAGGTAATCTTATCCTCTCGGTGCTTGACAATAGCAACTAGGGTTGTCTGTCTGGCCGTTGCACAGGTGGAATAATGATACAGGAGTTCGCTGGACCTGCGGTGCCCTACCACCATCAGCAGCAGCCGCCGCCTCCACCGCCGCCACCGCAGCAGCAGCAGCAGCAACAGCAGCAGCAGCAGCAACATCAACTGTCTCTGGGCTCTGGCGGATCCTTCGGCTTCACCCAGGAGCAGGTCGCCTGCGTTTGCGAAGTTCTTCAACAGAGCGGCAGCGTCGACCGTCTGGCCAGATTTCTCTGGTCGCTGCCGCAGTGCGACCAGCTGCACAAGAATGAGAGCGTCATCAAAGCCAAGGCCATGGTGGCCTTCCACAGGGGCAACTTCAAGGAGCTCTACAGGCTGGTGGAGAGCTACAGCTTCGCGCCGCAGAACCACGCCAGGCTGCAGGAGCTGTGGCTCAAGGCGCACTACATCGAGGCTGAGAAGCTGCGCGGCCGGCCCCTCGGAGCTGTAGGCAAGTACCGAGTCCGCAAGAAGTTCCCGCTGCCCCGGACCATCTGGGACGGCGAGGAGACCTCCTACTGCTTCAAGGAGAAGTCCAGAAATGTGCTGCGCGAGTGGTACACGCACAACCCCTACCCGTCACCAAGGGAGAAGCGAGAGCTGGCCGAGGCAACCGGCCTCACCACCACCCAGGTGTCCAACTGGTTCAAGAACCGGAGACAGCGGGACCGGGCGAGTGACGTGAAGGACGGGTGAGTTGGGGATCCTTGTGGGCTCTCATGTCTCTGTTCATTCCCACTCCCACCCGTCTGTTCATTCCCGCTCTCTCCCGTCTGTTCATTCCCGCTCCCAACCGTCTGTTCATTCCCATTCCCACTCTCTCCCGTCTGTTCATTCCCACTCCCACCCGTCTGTTCATTCCCGCTCTCTCCCGTCTGTTCATTCCCACTCCCAACCGTCTGTTCATTCCCACTCCCTCCTGTCTGTTCATTCCCGCTCTCTCCCGTCTGTTCATTCCCACTCCCAACCGTCTGTTCATTCCCACTCCCTCCTGTCTGTTCATTCCCACTCTCTCCTGTCTGTTCATTCCCGCTCCCAACCGTCTGTTCATTCCCGCTCTCTCCCGTCTGTTCATTCCCGCTCCCAACCGTCTGTTCATTCCCGCTCCCAACCGTCTGTTCATTCCCGCTCTCTCCCGTCTGTTCATTCCCACTCTCTCCCCTCATCTCCGTTTCTTCATTCCCATTCTCTCAGTCCCTATAACATTTGCACTTTGAGATGTGAACAATAGTTGAATATTCAATAAAGAAAATTGAATGTTTTATATAGCAAATTGGCTACGGTGCCAAAAGAAAAAGCGAGTGAGAGAGAAAGAGAGTGGGAAATTGCTGAGATGAACCGGTAAAATTTATGTTGCAAATATTTCATACGCCCCCCTGTATAACAAACGGCTTAAATCGGCATGGCAAGCAAGTATAACAAATGTCGCTTTTGCCGCGCCATTACTTTCATGTGTTTTCTGTTTTGCTAACGCCTTCCCGTTAACTTTTTCAATCGGTTACAGTTGCTCCAGCGGCAGCTTAGTAGCGCCTAAGGTTTTTTGTAGCAAACTTACTTCTTTTGGTTATAATAATGTTAATGCGACTTCTCCATTTCTCCGCTCGTTCTTGTCGCTTCTGAAAGCAGAATTTCTGCCTCAATTTTTCGTTGCAACAATTAAATATTCATTTGTTTATTTGCTTGCCTTCATCTATTGCCCAATATTTTCTTCATATAACTTTGCTTGTACGAGTGGAAGAGGTGAGAATGCACTAGAAGATTAAGACAACCCAGAAATTGCATCAGTGGAGAATCCCAAGGAGAAAAATACAGGGGAGAGATAGACAGGGGAGAAATAGACAGTGGAGAGATAGACAGGGGAGAGATAGACAGGGGAGAGATAGACAGGGGAGAGATAGATAGGGGAGAGATAGACAGAGGAGAGATAGACAGGGGAGAAATAGACAGTGGAGAGATAGACAGGGGAGAGATAGACAGGGGAGAGATAGACAGGGGAGAGATAGACAGTGGAGAGATAGACAGGGGAGAGATAGACAGGGGAGAGATAGACAGTGGAGAGATAGACAGGGGAGAGATAGATAGGGGAGAGATAGACAGGGGAGAGATAGACAGGGGAGAGATAGACAGGGGAGAGATAGATAGGGGAGAGATAGACAGGGGAGAGATAGACAGGGGAGAGATAGATAGGGGAGAGATAGACAGGGGAGAGATAGACAGGAGAGAGATAGACAGGGGAGACATAGACAGGGGAGATATAGACAGGGGAGAGATAGACAGGGGAGAGATAGACAGGGGAGAGATAGACAGGGGAGAGATAGACAGGGGAGAAATAGACAGTGGAGAGATAGACAGGGGAGAGATAGACAGGGGAGAGATAGACAGGGGAGAGATAGACAGGGGAGAGATAGACAGGGGAGAGATAGACAGGGGAGAAATAGACAGTGGAGAGATAGACAGGGGAGAGATAGACAGGGGAGAGATAGACAGGGGAGAGATAGACAGGGGAGAGATAGACAGAGGAGAGATAGACAGGGGAGATATAGACAGGGGAGAGATAGACAGGGGAGAGATAGACAGGGGAGACATAGACAGGGGAGAAATAGACAGTGGAGAGATAGACAGGGGAGAGATAGACAGGGGAGAGATAGACAGGGGAGAGATAGACAGGGGAGAGATAGACAGAGGAGAGATAGACAGGGGAGATATAGACAGGGGAGAGATAGACAGGGGAGAGATAGACAGGGGAGAGATAGACAGGGGAGAGATAGACAGTGGAGAGATAGACAGGGGAGAGATAGACAGGGGAGAGATAGACAGTGGAGAGATAGACAGGGGAGAGATAGATAGGGGAGAGATAGACAGGGGAGAGATAGACAGGGGAGAGATAGACAGTGGAGAGATAGACAGGGGAGAGATAGATAGGGGAGAGATAGACAGGGGAGAGATAGACAGGGGAGAGATAGACAGGGGAGAGATAGACAGGGGAGAGATAGACAGTGAGAGATAGACAGGCGAGAGATAGACAGGCGAGAGATAGACAGGGGGAGAGATAGACAGGGGAGAGATAGACAGGGGAGAGATAGACAGGGGAGAGATAGACAGGGGAGAGATAGACAGGGGAGAGATAGACAGGGGAGAGATAGACAGGGAGAGATAGACAGGGGAGATAGATAGACAGGGGAGACAGGGGAGAGATAGACAGGGGAGAGATAGACAGGGAAGAGATGGCCAGAGGCCTGTCTCAAGCCAGGATGAAGACCCCAAACAAGCAGGCAGCAGCACGAAGAGCAGAATCAAGTAGTGGCATGGAGTGAATCGGAGAAAAGGAAGCGCGCTACAATATTAACGAAAAAATGTTAATCAATTAACAGCCCCCACCCGGCACAAGCGAGGCCGCAGTCCCGACTGTCACTCTATACAATAAATAAAGCTGCGTGTTGAAGGCACCAACCGTTTCTCTGCCTGGCGCAGAGTGGCACGAAGTGGTCAAAATGCTCTCTTATATTACGAGCCGTTGCTTGCGGTTACCGCAGCTCATTAATAAGGCTGAAATCGAGCAACCGACCCACGGCTGAACTCGGCAAGATGACACCGGGAGGGTAGCCTGAGTTGTAAGGGGGGGGGTCATCCGAAACCGCGTAGGAGCAATCAGAGTGTTTAAAGTGATTAAACTGTTTAATTAGCTATTTAAATTAGTGCCTTTTTATAACAAATCTGATATGCGAGTAGAAAACTTACTATGAAATAACTTTGTTTTGGGCACATTGGTTCGTTTTTCGACTACTTGGATGGCCGACCATAATTAGTAACGAGTTTAGTATTAGTAATGCATATTCTATCTCTCCTCCGGCCATTATCTATCATTCATTCTATTCTATTCTATCTCTCCTCCGGCCATTATCTATCATTCATTCTATTCTATTCTATCTCTCCTCCGGCCATTATCTATCATTCATTCTATTCTATTCTATCTCTCCTCCGGCCATTATCTATCATTCAGTCTATTCTATTCTATCTCTCCTCCGGCCATTATCTATCATTCAGTCTATTCTATTCTATCTCTCCTCCGGCCATTATCTATCATTCATTCTATTCTATTCTATCTCTCCTCCGGCCATTATCTATCATTCATTCTATTCTATTCTATCTCTCCTCCGGCCATTATCTATCATTCAGTCTATTCTATTCTATCTCTCCTCCGGCCATTATCTATCATTCAGTCTATTCTATTCTATCTCTCCTCCGGCCATTATCTATCATTCAGTCTATTCTATTCTATCTCTCCTCCGGCCATTATCTATCATTCAGTCTATTCTATTCTATCTCTCCTCCGGCCATTATCTATCATTCATTATATTCTATTCTATCTCTCCTCCGGCCATTATCTATCATTCATTCTATTCTATTCTATCTCTCCTCCGGCCATTATCTATCATTCAGTCTATTCTATTCTATCTCTCCTCCGGCCATTATCTATCATTCATTCTATTCTATTCTATCTCTCCTCCGGCCATTATCTATCATTCATTATATTCTATTCTATCTCTCTTCCGGCCATTATCTATCATTCATTATATTCTATTCTATCTCTTCTCCGGCCATTATCTATCATTCATTCTATTCTATTCTATCTCTCCTCCGGCCATTATCTATCATTCAGTCTATTCTATTCTATCTCTCCTCCGGCCATTATCTATCATTCATTCTATTCTATTCTATCTCTCCTCCGGCCATTATCTATCATTCAGTCTATTCTATTCTATCTCTCCTCCGGCCATTATCTATCATTCAGTCTATTCTATTCTATCTCTCCTCCGGCCATTATCTATCATTCAGTCTATTCTATTCTATCTCTCCTCCGGCCATTATCTATCATTCATTATATTCTATTCTATCTCTCTTCCGGCCATTATCTATCATTCATTATATTCTATTCTATCTCTTCTCCGGCCATTATCTATCTATCATTCATTCTATTCTATTCTATCTTTATTTCTGCCATTGTATCTCACTGATTGTATTCCATTTCACCTCTATTCCTGCCACTATATTTCATTCTATTATTCAATTTTCTTCAATCCAATTTCCCCTGTTCAGAAGCCACAGTTACTGACCCTGTTTCGCATAGCATAGGTTATTCTGAATATTTAGATTTTGTTCAGGGCTGAATAAGGCAGGCTGGAAAGAGAAATACCTATAAATCAGATCATAAATCAGGTCAGAAAGCTTGACAGGCGCACACACAACAGCACACAATAGCAAACAGCACGCAGTCAGAGGACGGTCCCAGCGGTAACCGATGTCCGGGTCAATCTCAGGACAAAACCTCTACAGGAGGAGGAGAAGGAAAGTGAGAGAGCGAGAGAGGCGACCCAGATCCCGGACCCGGTTGGCTGGCTTCTCCTAGGGGATCCTCAGTCTGATTGCTGCGCCGTAGGCTGTGTGGCGCGGGGCTCAGCAATGCCACGGAAGTGAAACCTGAGCTCACAGCAATGCGCAGACCCAACCCCAATTACTCCCTGTATTTTTTCGCTAACTCCCTATCGCAATTTTTTTCTAGAGAGAGAGAGAAAACAGGGATTGAAAGACAGGGGGGGGACTGCGGCGCTTCTGCTTTGCTGGTCCCGCTATTTCCTGACACATTGTCCTCCAACCAAAGCCCCAACCCGCCTGAACACCACCATTTCCGGACTTCTGGTGTTGGAGCAACTTCTGAGCTGATTTATCACTTCTTTAATGGATTTCGGGAGCTTAAATTGGGATATTAAACGCGAATGTTAACTGACTGGCTGCATGAACTGGCTGTGAGGATCTGAGGATCTGAGGGATCTGAGGGAGCTGAGGGATCTGAGGATCTGAGGGATCTGAGGGATCTGAGGGATCTGAGGGATCTAAGGGATCTGAGGGATCTGAGGAATCTGAGGGATCTGAGGGATCTAAGGGATCTGAGGGATCTAAGGGATCTGAGGGATCTGAGGGATCTAAGGGATCTGAGGATCTGAGGGAGCTGAGGGACCTGAGGGATCTGAGAATCTGAGGATCTGAGGATCTGAGGGATCTGAGGGATCTGAGGGATCTGAGGGATCTGAGAATCTGAGGATCTGAGGGATCTGAAGGATCTGAGGGATCTAAGGGATCTGAGGAATCTGAGGGATCTGAGGGATCTGAGGGATCTGAGAATCTGAGGATCTGAGGGATCTGAGGGATCTGAGGGATCTAAGGGATCTTAGGATATGAGGGATTTGAGGGATCCGAGGGATCTGAGGGATCTGAGGAATCTGAGTATCAGAAAAAATAGTCCCGAGTAATGAAAGGCACCCAGCGCAGTCTACAGGAAGTTGCTGATACACAAAAAGCCGAGCACTGGATGAAGTTGCGCTCTTTTATTGGAAAAGATCAGCAAGGAGACCTGTCAGCTCGGCTCTCTTGGCCTGTCCGCACCACACAGATTTGAGGGACGCGGAGGGAAATACGGGAAGCCAAAAGGAGAGAGAAAGGGGAAGAGAAAGCGGGCAAACAGTGCGAAGCCCCTACGGTGGCGCAAGTTGTGTATTTTTGTGGCCCCAGTGGCCTGCCGTCACCTGGGCCTCTTCTGTTTGTGTTCCATTCGCTCCGCCCCAGCCTCCGCGCCTCATCTCCGTCTCCATCTATCCCCGCACCCGGTCTCTGCGTCTCTCAGCTCTATAAGTTACGGTAGCGGGACACAGTTTATGCTGATCCCAAGGATTCCAAGGGGATTCCAGTGGCCTGGGGAAGCCGTTAAAAATTGGCATCCCGGTCAGTTCCGGGAGCTCCTCCGCCTTTGCTGGCCGGGGGGGGGGCGGCAGGCCACCACAAATAATCATTGCTGCATTGATGGGCGCAGGGAAAGCAGATAGAGGCCAGATTAAACGGATGCTGACGGTATTTTCTGGTGATTATGATGGGGCGGGAAAGAGTTTGGATTCTGTTTGGTATCTGGGTTGTGGATCGAGGCAGCCAGTGCCGCTCGTCCTTCAAGCCTAGTGGTGAAGGCTTGATTGAAATTTCCAGCCAGTGCAGCACCTGCGCCTGCATTTGCCTGTTCTTTCTAAGAAAAAAGTTTCTAAGAAATTCTAAGAGAACTCAGGCACTCATTCACACGCTCACAGAGAGTGTACAGCGGCCCTGACTTCCTAATCGTCAGGCATGTACAGTCACTCTGTGGCTCGGGAGCTGGCCACCAGCGCCTTCCTCACCCAACCCAACCGTCCACGATTTCAGCAGAGACGCGGGCAGCATGCTGGGCTCCGGAGGTGGCGGCGTAGGCGGCGGCCTGGCTTCCATGTCGGCCGACATGAAACGCGCCGACAGCCGGTCGTCCGAAAGCGGCGGCGGCGGCGGCGGCGGATGCGGCGGTGATGGCGGAGGCAGCGAGGAGGCCGCCAGCCCCCCAAGCTACCACCAGTCAGCTGCCGCCTACCTGGATTACGGCCTCATGGGCCAGCCGCCGCCTCCGCAGCATCAGCAGCTTCATCTGCACTCCCAGCATCCCCAGCTCAGCTCAACTAACGCCAACCTGTCAATCAGCGGCTCCTTCAGCAGCCCGAGTCCTTCGCAACTCGGACTGGGCAGCGGCAGCGGCGGCGGCGGAGTTGACTGCTATTCCAAGAATCTGCAGCAACAGCAGCAGCATCCCCAGCATCTTCTGCATCATCATCATCATCCCTACGGCGAGCCGGAGTCGCCTAGCGGCTACAAGAAGGCCGATAGCGGCGGCTGCTTGGAGTCGCCGAACTCGTCGGCAACTTCGGCTGGAGCGGCCGCAGCAGCCGCCGCCGCAGCCGCCGCCGCAGCAGCCGCCGCAGCGTCCGCCTTTGGCAACGGGGCGCACCACGGGATCGACCACTTCCTGCCCGGAGGTCAGCATCACCACCCTCATCATCAGGCCCATCATCACCAGCCCCATCACCATCATATGCTGCACCCCGTGCACCTCAGCGATTTTTGACAGCTTGAAAAATGCAATGTTGTTGTCGGTCTTGAATATCTGTTGCGGTTTAAATGTTCTTCTCCTCTCGTGCACCATTGTTAAACTGTGAAAATGGCTGCCTCTGTTCATTTCAGGCTGCGCCATCTGCAGCCCTTTTGTACTGCTTAATGGGTGTCGCTTTCATCCGCTCTAAACTTCATCCACCAGCTCTAAACTTCATTCACCAGCTCTAAACTTCATCCACCAGCTCTAAACTTTATTCACCAACTCTAAACTTCATCCACCAGCTCTAAACTTCATTCACCAGCTCTAAACTTCATTCACCAGCTCTAAACTTCATTCACCAGCTCTAAACTTCATTCACCAGCTCTAAACTTCATTCACCAGCTCTAAACTTCATTCACCAGCTCTAAACTTCATTCACCAGCTCTAAACTTCATTCACCAGCTCTAAACTTCATTCACCAGCTCTAAACTTCATTCACCAGCTCTAAACTTCATCCACCAGCTCTAAACTTCATTCACCAGCTCTAAACTTCATCGACCAGCTCTAAACTTCATCCACCAGCTCTAAACTTCATTCACCAGCTCTAAACTTCATCGACCAGCTCTAAACTTCATCCACCAGCTCTAAACTTTATTCACCAGCTCTAAACTTCATTCACCAGCTCTAAACTTCATTCACCAGCTCTAAACTTCATTCACCAGCTCTAAACTTCATTCACCAGCTTTAAACTTCATTCACCAGCTTTAAACTTCATTCACCAGCTCTAAACTTCATTCACCAGCTCTAAACTTCATTCACCAGCTCTGAACTTCATTCACCAGCTCTAAACTTCATTCACCAGCTCTAAACTTCATTCACCAGCTCTGAACTTCATTCACCAGCTCTGAACTTCATTCACCAGCTCTAAACTTCATTCACCAGCTCTAAACTTCATTCACCAGCTCTAAACTTCATTCACCAGCTCTAAACTTCATTCACCAGCTCTAAACTTCATTCACCAGCTCTAAACTTCATTCACCAGCTCTAAACTTCATTCACCACCTCTAAACTTCATTCACCAGCTCTAAACTTCATTCACCAGCTCTAAACTTCATTCACCAGCTCTAAACTTCATCAGCTCTGAACTTCACCAAGACAGAAAATTTCACATATTACGACTAGAAATCCCGAAAGTTCCCACATGGGAAGTTTCGAGACTACGAAAGCGACACGACTCTCTGTTCAATTGCAGTCAATTTTCGTCTCTCTTGTCTCTCAATCATTTCCCGCTCTCTCTCTCTCTACCATGCTTATCTCAGAACTTCAGAGGCGGACAAACTATTATTAATATTTTAACTTGTCTGTTTAGTTTTCTTTCCAACAAAGCATAAATTTCTGCTTTTGGCAACTGTGTAAATAGACAAATTAACTACAATTTAACTTGGAGCCTCATGTGCGGCATCTCACAACGAATCGTGTAAACCAGAGAATGAAAATTGATACAAAATCTGCTCTGCTAATGACAGCAAAGCATACAGTTTAGTGTCTATATGTATTGTAGTTTAACAAAATATATTGCAGTCAATAACGTTTCTCTTCATAGCAACTGCCTATTGTCCAAAATGATTTGCATTCTCTTGTCTCGCTTATCGATCTTGCGCCCGAAAAATGTATTGATTTCTTGCATCGATCGGGCACAATCCTTAGTCAGGTATTGCTTTAATTTTTTCTCACAACGTCCTCCTTGCCTTCCTTTGCCTGGCTGTAGGCGCAAAGAGGGAAGGACCCGGACAAGCCCCGCACAGAATGAAGCTGGGGAGAGGGGGGGGGCAGCTAGTGCAGCTCAAGATGAAGACGAGACAGCTCACAGGAGTATCAAATGTCAAGAGTGGGCGAAAAATCCCCCCAGTGCAGCAGTGAGGGGATTTGCAAGGAGCGAAGGATGAGCAGACAAGTAGACATCACCCCTCACCCCTGAGCTTCTCAAGCGCAAAGTTGCCCAAATAAGAGTTGTTTGCTCACTTGAGCGAACTGCTGGGCTTGTGAGTCTAATCTGCTTTGTGAGCCTTTTGCTGAGGACAATCAGTGAGCATTCACGTCTGATAGGCAATGAAGCCGCTGTAGGGGAATCAGATGTGTGTGTACTGGTGTGTGACAGAGGGTGTACTGGTGTGACAGTGGGTGTACTGGTGTGTGACAGAGGGTGTACTGGTGTGACAGTGGGTGTACTGGTGTGTGACAGAGGGTGTACTGGTGTGATAGTGGGTGTACTGGTGTGTGACAGAGGGTGTACTGGTGTGACAGTGGGTGTACTGGTGTGTGACAGTGGGTGTACTGGTGTGACAGTGGGTGTACTGGTGTGTGACAGTGGGTGTACTGGTGTGTGCAGAGGGTGTACTGGTGTGACAGTGGGTGTACTGGTGTGTGACAGAGGGTGTACTGGTGTGATAGTGGGTGTACTGGTGTGTGACAGAGGGTGTACTGGTGTGACAGTGGGTGTACTGGTGTGTGACAGTGGGTGTACTGGTGTGACAGAGGGTGTACTGGTGTGTGACAGAGGGTGTACTGGTGTGACAGTGGGTGTACTGGTGTGTGACAGTGGGTGTACTGGTGTGACAGTGGGTGTACTGGTGTGTGACAGTGGGTGTACTGGTGTGTGCAGAGGGTGTACTGGTGTGACAGTGGGTGTACTGGTGTGCGACAGAGTGTGTACTGGTGTGTGACAGTGGGGTGTACTGGTGAGTGACAGTGGGCGTACTGGTGTGACATAGGGTATACTGGTGTGACATAGGGTGTACTGGTGTGACATAGGGTGTACTAGTGTGTGACAGTGGGTGTACTGGTGTGACACAGGGTATACTGGTGTGACATAGGGTGTACTGGTGAGTGACATAGGGTGTACTGGTGTGTGACAGTGGGTGTACTGGTGTGACATAGGGTATCCTGGTGTGACATAGGGTGTACTGGTGAGTGACAGTGGGTGTACTGGTGTGACATAGGGTATACTGGTGTGACATAGGGTGTACTGGTGTGTGACAGTGGGTGTACTGGTGTGTGACAGTGGGTGTACTGGTGTGTGACAGTGGGTGTACTGGTGTGACAGTGGATATACTGGTGTGTGACAGTGGGTGTACTGGTGTGTGACAGTGGGGTGTACTGGTCTGTGACAGTGGGTGTACTGGTAACTGCAACTTGCATTTGAATACAAAGGGGAAAAAACTCTTTCAGCAGAAACGAATCAATTTAAAATCCAATTAGTAATTTGAAAAAGTGACCCTGAACCAATATTTTGACGCTGTCAGCATTCCAATATTTCAATTTGCTTTTAGAAGAAGCAACAGGCACAAAAACAGCCGGACGTCGTTAATCGAATTCAACACGAGTCGCCGAAGCGGTGCACGCGAAAGAGTTGACGAGAGACATCTGGGCGAGATTTTTTTCAAACAAAACATTAAGTCAGTGAGCTTTTTAACTAATTGTTTGAAGCTTAGAAATTTTTACATGCTTGGGCAGGTATAATTATCGAGAACAGTTTAAAACTGTTTCAGCAACATTCCATTCATTGTAGAAATTGAGTGTGCAGAGAGTATCGGAGAGTGAAATCCACACTCCAGATTCCGCTGATTGTTCCTCATCAGTTCCCGAACTGGCTACCTGAAGTGTTTATGGCTGCCCCCGGGGCGCGTCTGCTGCAGGTGGTAGACTGATTGCGCAATCGTGCAATCCAGCCAGCCAGTCAAAGCAAATCGGGGTGGCGGTGGCAGAGCAAACAGGCTGGCACGCGTCCGGCATATGGCGTCACCGCGGCTGAGGGCGAGCCAGCGAAAGTGATACACAGTTTTTAAAGAGCCTTTCAGAATCAAAATCCAGACCTTCAACCTTGAAGCGTTGTTGGATGGAGAAAGTTTTTCAACAAAATCTCCCTCCTATATCGCTTGTGAAAGAAAATAAACAAGCAGACTAAGTTCGACACTGAACTGGGAGGGTGGAGCTGACGGGGTGTTGGAATATCACAAGGACCCCCCGCTGAGCAAAAGCTGTTCAAGAGCCCCATTGAAGCGGCCGCCCTCTATTAAGAGCGCGATGAGCTGCAGAGCTATGAAATCGAGGGGGGAACAAGAGAAGCAAAGCGGGAGAGTTCGAGCGCGTGTCGCCTCGTGCTCGGCTCCTCAGAACAGCGGATGAGCGGGGAGATCTGCGACAGAGACAGGGAGAAGCGGGGTCACCTCGACAACAGGTTCGGTAAATTAGTTTTGGCCTTTCCTCCACTTTCTCCTTTGTCAGGCAGGCGTGGGCGCCGTTTAAACTCGATTTGAGCTGAGCAGCGTGTGAGCTGAACAGCTTCTCGTTTATCCTCACCTCCCCCCCCTGTCGCTTTATCCACTCAATCCCGCGTGTGTGTTTTTTGGTTACCAGCCCTCACAGCTTGTGTGTCACTGGTGGGGGACGAAGGCAGAATGGGCAGGCCTGGGAATCGAACACGCGACCGATAGAAGACAGAAACTGATGCTTGCAGCCATTCAACGAATATTTAGACGTGATGATGATGTGATGAGGATGATGACACAGTTTTCAGCCGCGTGCGCGCCGGGGGCCGGGCAAATGTCGCAGACAGACAGACAGACGGAGCGGCGAGCGGTGTCATGTTGCTCTCTGCATGCTCAAAAACTGTTTTGTGTTGCATAATTTATCTGATTAATGCCTCCATCCACGGCTTCACTGCACGCGGCATGTCGTGTTAAAAATAGAAAGTTAAAAAGAAGCTGCTTTTTCGTTAAATAGCAGACAGAAAACCAACTGCATGCAGTGGTTTTGTCGAGTAGAATGAGGCAACTCCCAGCGGAGCTTTACTTCCTCTCTGTGACCTTTGCTTTTCTGCGGTTCGAATGCGCGTCTGTTGCTTTTATTTGTCTTCGGGCAGTTTTTTTTCCTGGCCGGCACCCGCCGATCCCTTGGAGACGGCGGCGGCAGCTCGCCTTGGCCCCCCCTGGCAACCAAATGCTCCAACGATCCAGCACGACCTTCTTTGCATTCTCTGGCGTCATAAAGAAGACGCAAGGCGTTTAAAGATGTTTGACAGACAGAAGAAGCGCCGTTGCTTTAACGCGCAGTTGATTACCGGGGCTGGCTGACCCCGCACGCACTTGCTTGTCGTTCCTCTAAAAGCACGTTTAATTCGGAGGAAAAATTTCTGGCAATACACTTGGGTAGGACTAATAGTAGTTTCTCAGTTCAGCAGGAGTTTGGTCGCGGTTAGTCACTCCTGAAGGCACCCTGGTCTACAGCTAGTGCTAAAGTGCTGCATCAAGGGTCAGCTAACTCCGGCCCGCGAAGCCTTTCTATCCGGCCCTCGGGTCCTTTGACACTTCACAATAGCAACCCGGCCCGCTCAGGGCTTGTGTCTGTTCTCAGCTCTCTTCTCTGTCTCCTCTCTTTTCTTCCCTCTTCTCTTTTCTCCTCTCGTGTCTCCTCTCACGACTCTCTTGTCTGTCGTCTCTCCTCTTTCGACTCTCTCTCGTCTCTCCTCTCTCCTCTCTCGTCTCTCCTCTCTCCTCTCTCATCTCTCCTCTCTTGACTCTCTCTCCTCTCTCATCTCTCCTCTCTCCTCTCTGTCTCTCGTCTCTCCTCTCTCCTCTCTCGTCTCTCCTCTCTTGTCTCTCCTCTCTCTTCTCTCCTCTCTCGTCTCTCCTCTCTTTCTTTCGTCTCTTCTCTCTCTCCTCTCTCTCCTCTCTCATCTCTCCTCTCTCCTCTCTGTCTCTCGTCTCTCCTCTCTCCTCTCTCGTCTCTCCTCTCTTGTCTCTCCTCTCTCTTCTCTCCTCTCTCGTCTCTCCTCTCTTTCTTTCGTCTCTCCTCTCTCGTCTCTCGTCTCTCCTCTCTCCTCTCTTCACCTGTATTCCTTCGCCTCTCCTCCTATCTCTCTTCACCTGTATTCCCTCGCCTCTCCTCCTATCTCTCTTCACCCTTCTCTATTCCCTCTCCTCTCTCCACTCCCCTGGCCCGCAGTCATACGCTGGATTCTCTATCCGGCCCTTGAGGTAACAAAGTTTGCCGACCCCTGTCCTGTTCTACATGCACATCTAGATACTTTTCATACTGTTACTTGAATATTGAACCAATAGTACAGTTTACCACGTAGTAAACGTCGGTAAAAGTGCAAGTCTTGGCTCTTGTAAATGCCTAGATTGCATCATATAGCCATTAGGCAAAAAATAACATTGCGGTAAACTTCTGTATTTAATAAAAGACACAAGCGTGCTTTAGTATTCAGATCTGCTGGGACAGCTGCGATGGGGGAGTTACGGTGCTCAGGTTTAGCATGGCATCTTCATGGCTCTGTTCTACTCTTTTCTGAGTCTGGTCGAGTGGGGCACCGAAATGAAGGATAAATTATTATAAATCACTCCTTGAAAACTGCTTCGGCGCTGTTAGAGAAGCTGCGTTCCTTCATCAACGACAGATTTAGAAGTCTGGAAGCAGCGCGGCTCGCTCCCAATGGCTCCAGCCGCCGAAGTCCGGCATGGCGCCTCCGCCCCCGCCGCCGCATTCACCACTGTTGGCCCCCAAGCCGCAGTACATCGTTGAGGAGGCGCCACCGCCACCGCCGCCGCATCCGTTACTGTCACCGCCAAAGCCGCAGCACATCATCATTGCGGGGCCGCTGCCGCCGCAGCTGCCTCCGCCGCTGTCGCTGCCGAAACCGCAGCACATCTCGGAGCCGTTTGAGCAGCCCGGCTGCATGCCGAACTGCATGTCGCCTGACGCCAATGACATCTGCATCGGCCAGCCGCTGACCTGCTGCTGCATGCCGTCCAATCCGGCCGACTGCGCCATACCGCAGCAGCCAAGTGCGCTGCACATTCCGCCGTTGCCGACGCCGCCGTCTCCGCCAAACATCTCATTGGCGTTCGACTGTTCTGATCGGTCCTGCTGCTGCTGCTGCTGGAACTGCATCATTAGAAAGTCGTTTGGCGTAGCCATATTCATCTGGGGCATAAACTGCTGCTGTTGCTGCTGCTGTTGCTGTTGAAACTGCTCCATCATGTTTTGCTGCTGATAGTCAGAGCCATAGTAGAACTGCTGCGGAAGCATCAGGGTGCTGGCAGGGTACTGTTGCATTCCTTGCGACGGAAATCCGTCGTTATTATCCACGTTGCAGCCTCCTCCGCTGCAAGCCCCGTTGGCGCACTGAAAGCTCAGTCCCTGATTGAAGTTCCACGGCGGTTGCATAAATCAGCTGGCTGGGGCGTTTCGTCGAACTTTTAATCAACAGCTTTTCTTTCGGCTTTGGGCTTTCTTAAGAGCAGAGAGGCAAACTGGCAGAGGGTGCAGGCGGTGGTCAATTTAAATTTTTAATCTACACAACTACAATAGAGCTGTCAACGCAGATGAGCGCACGAAACAGGAGATGCAGAGATCTCGGCCTGCCATAGACAAAATGCGACAGTTGACAAGCATTATATGTAACTTAAGAGTGTAGACTCTTCATAATTCTATTTACGATTAGAGATCAAATCACGTTGTCTAACGTAGATGTTAAATTGTGAGAACTCTGTCTCCTTAGTCTACTAAACCCTAAAGAAACACAAGTTAGTTAAACTAAAGTCAATTAACATGAAATAGCGTTTAGATGTCGAGAAATTATTACTTTCGGACGATATAAAATAAATGACAGAGAAAAACACTGTAGATGGCGACTGTACGTGCAAACGTCGATCTGGTATAATCAAAGCCAAATGTTCAGGTCCAAACTAATGATACAAATTAAATCCGCAGATCAGTTACCTTACACTCGAATATATAATTGAAATGATAGCAAATATTGTAGATATTGCAGATACTATAAGCATTAGCGAGTAACTAATCAATAAATAGTTGATCCAAAAGTTTATTGTTAGACACAATCACAAAGGGCGCTAATACTATAAGCATTAGCGAGTAACTAATCAATAAATAGTTGATCCAAAAGACACAATCACAAAGGGCTTAAAAGCATTAGAAGCGCAGCAACAGCTCAATTTCAGAAACAGAATAATTCACCTAATAAAGGATATCGAAAAAAGGGAAGAACCTATCATTTTTAGAAAGGTTTAGTAAAATTAATTAGGCAAAAAAGTTTTAACTTTTTGTTAAAAGTTGTAAAAAGTTAAATTTTGCTTTTTCGAGAATTTTTTTACATCATGGAACGTACTGTCAACTTAGGGTAGCTAGCCTAGCCTAACTTATGTCGAAGCATCACTACGTTGATTAGTTGACTAAGCCTTAGACATGACGGTATTTATTGCTGATTCCTGATCACAAACTTTAAAAAACTTTTTTAATAGGCCTAACTACAAAAGTGGATAGAAAATAGGCCCGTGGCTTAATATAAAGTTCTCTTTTAATTTCATAAAAAGAAATTTGGCTTAGCACAAAGTAGCAAAGTATTGTATATGCTATAAAAACAAATTTTAGATAACTGACACTAGTAAGATATAGTTAATAGTGTGCAGTTAAGAAAATAATAAAGGTACAAGGAAATAAGTTCTTTTTTCATGCTTACTACTGCTTCAATTTTTTTAACCATGGTCAAAATTTTTGTATATTTGTACCATTTTTGCATCTAGTGCAAATTTGTGCTACACTACAGCCACTGAAACTAACCTAAGCTAAACTATAATTTAAACTAAGGCAATTATTACTAAGCAAATATTTAATTTATAAAAATAATAAAACAAACTAAAGAATACAAGGGGCACTATGAAAGTTTTTTGCTATATCTAAACAAAAGTAGCTATGTAGCTAAAATTTTCACAGCTTCTCAAAGTATTCTCCACCAGCCTGTATGCAGTGCCTTATCCTCTCAAACCAGGTGACAAAGCAGTGGTGCCACTTAGAAGTGGACACCCTTTTTACCATATTGTCAAATGCATCAGCAGCCTCCTCTGCAGTAAAAAATTGCTGGCCATGCAGCAAGTCCTTGACTTTAAGGAATAGAAAAAAGTCACATGGTGCTAAATTAGACAAGTATTGCAGGTGACTGGTCAGCTGCAGTCCCTGAGTCTGCAGAAACTGCATGTTGCCTAAGCCATGTGAGCACTTGCATTGTCCTGATGCAGTGTCAAGCCTTAGATACCTGACTTTGGATGTATCCTACTTAGACTATGGATGACCTATAGCAAGTAGACACCAGTATACTAGGCTGCAGTCACCGTGCATTGATCTAGCATCCGCACAGTTGCCACATGACCTGAGCAACAGAAAAAAGTTGCAACTATCTACTTGCCAGTGCTCCTGCCTTGCATAACCTTCATTGGTGGCACCTTGTCTAGAAACGCCCACACCTGCAACTGGCACTTGCACTCTAGCTTGTAGCAGTACACCTAAGTCTTGTCACATGTCACTATGTTGGCAACCACCTTTGACACTCCATTGCTATGTTTCTGTAGCATCTGGTAGCACTAATCAACCCTGGCCTGTTTCTGCTCAGGCTCTAACAGATAGGGCACCTAGCAACTAGTCAGCTTGCATAAGCCAATGTGATTGTCAAGGATTTTGGCAATTGCTGGCAAATGGATGCCCAAGGATGCCTCAATCTTCTTGAAGGTTATCTGCCTGTCAGCTTCAACCAGCTGGCGAACACAAGCCACTGTTTCTGGTGTCGTGACAGTTGAAGGTTGGCCTGTATGCTACTCATCTTCCAATAAGTCTTGGCCATGACAAAACTTGTGGAACTAGTTGCTAATAGTTGCAAGCAATGCAGCTTCTGCAAAAGTAGCTGATAGCCTTTTGTGGCATTGGTGACATTCAAGGCTGCCGCAATAATCATGGCATGAAAATGCTTGCAAGTCAATTCTATGAGCTCTGCTAGAAAGTGGGCAGAGGTGCTGAAGTTATCTGGCTCTAGTGGCTAAAGGCTGCAAGATATTTAAGTGAAATTTTATCTAACATAGTCACATATATTGTTCTGTAAGCCTGTCAAAAATCAAGCTGATAAGACAAACAGCAGAGGTGTGGCTAAAAACTTTTATAATGACCCTTGTATAATTGCCAAACTAACATTGTTTTGAATAGGCTTAAATAAAAGCTATGATTATTATTTTATGTTTAATATAATATATGGCTATAAGAATTAAAAAAGTATAAAATTATCTTTCAACAGTTGTGTAGTTTTCTTGTTGCTTCTGGTCAAAGCATATTTTGCATTTTATTCTATAATATAAAATTCTAGTCAATACTCTAGACTTTAACCTAAGTTATATATATGATTTATAAATTATACATCAAAAAACATACACAAAGTCTACATATTTAGAATATGCTTAGGTTGCCTAAGTAATATCAATGCTTAATACCATAGCAAGAATATAATATTTCATTAGCTTCTAAAACAGTAAAGATTAACTTATCTTGTACAATTATGGTATCTAAATTGATTTGAAATTCACTTAACTTTGGATAAAAGTTGAAATAAAAAGAGAAAACATTATATTGTTTAACATAGTATTCAATTACTATTCAATTAGTACACAATAAGTCATGAAATATCTTTGCCAAATATATAAGTCAGCACTGCTCAGTGCAAGTAAGCTCTTTGTCTTTGAGAATTTTGTCTGGCCTTGAATTGGGGGGGGGGGCTTAAGCCCTCCCAATTCCAACCATGTAGTTTCAACACTGTCTTTGTTGCTTGAGTCCTTGATTCTATGGACTTAAGAGCTCCCCCTACATTGAAGGTTAAAATATTCACCTTAACATGAGCCCCCACCACCCAACCACAACGTGAATGTGGCATCAAAACTCTCTGTTGCTTAAGTCTCCAAATACATGTAGGGACTTAAGAGTTCCCCTCACTTTGAAACTGGCAACATTAATTCATCCCTACCCCATCAAATCAACAGCTCCAATGGCCTTTCAAGTCTCAGTTGAGAGGTATTACTAAATATGGAAACGGGATATGGCAAATATGTGTTCCCGTAACCAAATCTGTATCCGTATGCTTTGTCTAAAAACTTCCGTGTCTGCAACTTCCTGTAGTCATATCCATTGCTAGGGCGGAACTCTACTAACAATCTTGAAAAAAATTATTTTGTGTTCATGTTCAACTATCAATATTTATACTTTGTAAATCTGAGAGTCTGCAAATTGAAGTCGAAACAAATAAGACAGAAAATTTCTTGAATAGAAGTTGATAGCAGCATAGAGAAGGCGGCGCTGCTGCTCTGCAGGTGTGAAGCAAATTGAAATTGGACTTGGAATTTGAATGACGACCGCGGATGAGGCGGATGCCGAAGTCACGGCGCCATCCAGCCAGTTCGCTGCCAGCATCAACGGCGACTCCGCTGTCGATGCCGATGCAGCCGACGAGGTGCAGCTCCGACAAAGACGGCGTCCTGACGAGAGCTCGCCCGCCGGCGACATCCCCTCGGCCGTCGAGGACATCAAGGCGGAGCGCGCATCGGCTGACGACAGCCAGCGCCAGGTGTCGATAACTCGGCCAGTGTCCATTCTGAAATCTCCGTCGCAGGCGTCGCTGCTGCTCGACTCGACATCGTCGCCGCCTTTGGCAGCCTCGCCGTCTGGCGCAACGACGCCTTCGTCAGCAGCGTCGGCCTCCAAGCGGGTTCGATTCGCCAAGAAGATCGAGCACCGCTACTGGTTCCGCCCGGATCCCAGCCAGCATGCGCACCATCATCAGTACTACTATCAGCGGCAGCAGCAACAGGAGCTGGCCGGCTCGGTCGGCCTGCTGACCCTGCTGACTCTGGCGTTTGCTCTCGTGATGGCCCTGGCCATGACGGCCTCGTATTGTCGGGCCAAACCCGACCTCTGCGCCGCGTACGCCGGCGGGCCCTACTGGCCGGAGGCCACCGTGCGGCTTGCCAAAGGTTTGCGGCTGATCTGACGCATTGGTCCCGCAGATCTTTTGCGTAACAGTTTGCAGTTCCTCTTCAATGCCTCTGTCTGCACCCTCTGTACTTTATGGGACCTGTTCGCGCCTGCCATTCCCATGCTTTCTCCCGGGTCTGACAATTTCGGTGTAGCTGGAAACTTGTGTCTGACAATTGTGCTTGATGTGACTGACAATTGTGATTAATGTGACTGACAATTGTGATTAATGTGACTGACAATTGTGATTGATGTGACTGACAATTGTGATTGATGTGACTGACAATTGTGATTAATGTGACTGACAATTGTGATTGATGTGTCTGACAATTGTGATTGATGTGTCTGACAATTGTGCTTGATGTGACTGACAATTGTGATTGATGTGACTGACAATTGTGATTGATGTGTCTGACAATTGTGTTTGATGTGTCTGACAATTGTGATTAATGTGACTGACAATTGTGATTAATGTGACTGACAATTGTGATTGATGTGACTGACAATTGTGCTTGATGTGACTGACAATTGTGATTAATGTGACTGACAATTGTGATTGATGTGTCTGACAATTGTGCTTGATGTGTCTGACAATTGTGCTTGATGTGTCTGACAATTGTGATTGATGTGACTGACAATTGTGCTTGATGTGACTGACAATTGTGCTTGATGTGTCTGACAATTGTGATTGATGTGACTGATAGTCGTGACTGATGTGACTGACAATTGTGCTTGATGTGACTGACAATTGTGACTGATGCAATTGAGAATTGACACACTAGCGTCAGTTCCTTCCTGGCGCCCCCCCCCTCAGACATCCATTTCAGTCTTGTACATGTACTCAGTATTTCATAGCGCTATCCTGGCTAACCTTGAATTATCATTTAATTCCTTTTTAATTTAAGCTTTTTGATTGCAAAATAATTTCAATTTCAATTCACCAACACCACCATTAGCAATCAACTGGTGCCAAAACCTTACAAACCGCCCTGCTTCAAAGTGTATATCATTCTTTGTTTAGAAATCCAACTCACACGCTTCAGCCTCATTCTTGTGTGCATAAATTTGAATTGATTAGTTTATAACTATATATAGTAATTCTATTGTAAAGAAAAACTGTAATACCTGACACTTCGCTACTAAGAATTGCGATTGTAATGCATATATTCCATTCGATTTGATTTTCTAATTGAAAACTTGCAATTCTGTGCGCTTACTCGCTTGTCTATTCTGCCTGTGATAAACTGATTGGGATTGGGAACACGCATTGCTGCTATTTGTGCTGCTTCATCTGATTCCTTCTAATTATTATTTTTTATTTGCTTTCTGGGACAATCCTCAAAAATTGGCATCGGCTTTAGTGTTGAATGTTTTAAAAATTTGTTCTTTTTTAAATTAGTAAGAAGTAAGTAGAATGTGCTTGTTATGCTACTGAAAAGAATCAGTAGCTTGTCAGTGTATGCTTAGATGTTTACTGTAATTATTTTTTGTCTATTTAAACTTAAAATATTGTTATTAGCGATTTTTTGTTTTGTAGTTTAAAAGAAACAGATTATATTCGTGCCGTACTACTGAACTTTTGGAAATCAGTAGTATGATAAGGGTTAAGAGGTTAGAATGGTTGATTAATTATCATTTGCTTTCACCTTATATTGAGAGCCAAATGTTAGCGCTTGTCCCGTTGAAAGCGTTATCGCGACTTTGTAACGACTAAAACGACTGGTCTGTAATGCGACCGAGAGGCGACTGTGGAGTCAGTGAGTTGAGTTGCAGAATCATAAAATAGTCGCAAAAATGCTATTTTACATGCAACGATTTTGAAACCACTCTGTGGCGACACAAATGACGCTGGGACGCTTTTTTGTCTGGGTACCGGTTTCATCGGACTGTCCAATTGATTGCGCCATTAGCGGGGGCTGCGTATGTTGATTGCTAATTGTCTTTTTTGTTTTGTAATTAAATTTTATTGCTTGGCCTAAGTTATAGTTATTACAAGCCTATATTGGCACATTATGAAACAATGCGAAATCTGATTTCTGATTTAAAGTCATTATAACAATCGTAAAATAAGTTGTCAAGTTCAAGGCAAGCTGACAGAATCAGGATGCCCCGAGGCTGGCAGGTTGCCATGGGCATTGTTAAGACTCGGTTTGAAAGATATGGCCCAATCTTGAGTCCAATCCAGCGCAATATTGCTCATCTCTCTCTCTCTCTCTCTCTCTCTCTCTGATCTGTTGTTTTATTATTTTCGATACACTGGAAAGCACTTATCAGGCTTGACAAGTTGTAATCTTGTTGAGCGCCTCTCAAATGGACAAAGACCTGAACTAGTCTTTGTAGATATTTTTACACCATCGGGGCCCGCCGTCTTGCCCAGTGAGTGAGGATGCGGGGTGGGGGGAGGGTTATCGAGAATTAAAAGTGTATAATGAGGGGTTGTGTCGGCATGCGGTGGGAGAAACTCATCGACAGAAGCCTCGCAGTCCTGAGCAGTCGGTGGGGGCGGTCCTGGCCGGGGCTCATTAGCTGGCCGAACCTCCACCGATGCTGGACTCTGATAAGCGGCTCAGTTTTCACTGATCGCCGCTGACAAACTGCCCGAGAGCTGCCGGGCTTGAGCTGGAGATTTTGAGACTTCAGCTGGTCGGGAGTCCTTCCTGCAGTGCCAACGATGGGATCAGCAACTGAGGGGGTTGGATAGTGTTGCGGGGACGGTCAGGCGGCTGGAATGAAGGTGGAGGACAAAGGACTGACTGACCGACAGCAAGATAGACACTATTTATGGTACGGTATGCAGACAGACACTATGACATCCATACAGACACTGTGACGTACAGACAGACAGACACTATGACATCCAGACAGGCACTGTGACGTACAGACAGACAGACGACACTATGACATACTGACACACTGACATGCATACAGACACTATGACGTACAGACAGGCACTGTGACGTACAGACAGACAGACACTATGACATACAGACAGAAACTATGGCAGATAGACAGAGAACACTATGACATACAGACACTGACATACAGACAGACACTAAGGTAGACAAGACGCACAGTAATGACTGCTGGTACGAGGGTATATAAGTGACGACTGACTGATAGACAAATACATTTACATTGCTGACGCTCATTCTACAGAAAAGCGACAGGCGTGTAAAAAGCAGACCAACTAATTCAAAAATGCTAACAATGATTCGATTACAAAATTCGATCCCATGCAAGGCGATTAAAAAGCGGCACCTACCAAGAAGTGGTCAAGATCCCCTGATCCCCTCATTTCAATCATAGATTGCATTAGCATGGCGGGGTTGAGCAGAAACTAACTCTCCGCTGGGGCAGTCAGTTTCTAGGAAAGTCCAGCTCTCGCCTGAGAGCGGCGGCTTCATTGAAAGCTGGGAGAAAAGCTCTCAAGGGATCTGGGAAGTGGGGGCTTTAGGGAAGACTGCTTGCAATCCGACACCTGAGAAACATTCTCACCTCTCCCTCCTCCACCTCTGTTCAAAATCAATTTCTAATCGCTTTCTCCTCCGCATCTTGGCATGGATTTTGCCGCAACGGCTGGTCGCTGAGTTTAGGATCGAGTTACGCCCCCCTAACCCTGCCGCCTGGCGTCTCCTGTAGCCAATATCCGAGAGAAATTCTCCGAGTCTGAACCGACTTAAAAAAACTTCCTAAAGCAGTTCTCTCGCTTCATCAGCTCAAAAGCAGTGCAGTTGTTGAGATGTAGAAAAGGTTCAAATTTAGGAGAAGCTCATACAAAACAACATGATCACTGTGATTCTCATAAAAAACAGCATGATCACTGTGATTCTCATAAAAAACAGCATGATCACTGTGATTCTCATAAAAAAACAGCATGATCACTGTGATTCTCATAAAAAACAGCATGATCACTGTGATTCTCATAAAAAACAGCATGAACACTGTGATGCTCATACAGAACAGCATGATCACTGTGATTCTCATAAAAAACAGCATGATCACTGTGATGCTCATACAAAACAGCATGAACACTGTGATGCTCATACAGAACAGTCTGACAACTGTCTGACTTCATTAAGCATGTAGTCGATGCAGTCATAAGATTTTATATGACTAATTTGACAGTGTTGACCACACTTCGCTCGTGTTCATTATTTACTGTCAAGAATCCATTCTGCTCATACCAATAATGGTCAATGACCCATTCTGCTCATATCAATAATGGTCAATGACCCATTCTGCTCGTGCCGGTATTGGTCAGTGACCCATTCTGCTCATACCGATATTGGTCAATGACCCATTCTGCTCATATCAATAATGGTCAATGACCCATTCTGCTCATACCAATAATGGTCAATGACCCATTCTGCTCGTGCCGGTATTGGTCAGTGACCCATTCTGCTCATACCGATATTGGTCAATGACCCATTCTGCTCATACCGATATTGGTCAATGACCCATTCTGCTCATACCGATAATGGTTAATGACCCATTCTGCTCATACCGATAATTCTGAGGGTCACCCTCTGCTTATATTTTATGATCACTATCACATAGCTCATACTGATTATTATGACCGCGGTCATCATATGGCAGCGACATGGTGACTGACCGACTTCTCCCAGTCAAATGCTAAGGAGGCACTCCCTCCAAAGCCGTCAGTCTCCATACTTGCAGCGTCTCCCTGTCAGACTGTCACAGCGCTGACAGAAACCCGATGCTCCTCGCAGATCGCCCCGGGGCTGCTCAAACAAAGGGAATTCGCGCCCGAACTGCAAATCGAACTGAGAAGACTAAAAAAGGCAGCCTCGATAAGAAGCGACTCCGAGAGCCCGGCAGTGTCTGGTTGATGCGGGACCAATCTGAATTTATAATTTTTCAATAGGGAAACTGCATGTCTGCTGCAATCCTTCAGCGATTCGAAAGGATTCTCAGTGAACTGGATAGCAGCGAGAGAAAAGGGTCAGGCCGGGGGGAGTCAGCTTCTAAAGAGTCAGGTTATAAGGAGTCAGAGCATTGAGAGTCAGTTTATTGAGAGAGTCAGCGCAAAAAGAATCAGATGATGGATAGAGTCAGATCATAGAGACAGGTTATTATAGAGTGAGTCATAAGAGAGAAACTGGTCATAAGAGAGAAACTGGTCATAAGAGAGAAACTGGTCATAAGAAATCAAGAAACTGGTCATAAGAGAGAAACTGGTCATAATAGAAAACATGTCATAAGTGCGAAACAGATCATATGAGAGAAACTGGTCATAATAGAGAAACTGTTCATAATAGAAAAAAAGGTCATAAGAGAGAAAAAGTCATAAGAAATGAGAAAATGGTCATAAGAAATCGAGAAACAGGTCATAAGAAATCGAGAAACAGGTCATAAGAAATCGAGAAACATGTCATAAGAAATCGAGAAACAGGTCATAAGAGAGAAACAGGTCATAAGAGAGAAACTGATCATAAGAGAGAAACTGATCATATGTGAGAAACAGGTCATAAGAGAGAAACTGATCATAAGAGAGAAACTGGTCATAAGAGAGAAACAGGTCATAAGAGAGAAACAGGTCATAAGAAAGAAACTGATCATAAGAGAGAAACTGGTCATAAGAGAGAAACTGGTCATAAGAGAGAAACAGATCATAAGAGAGAAACAGGTCATAAGAGAGAAACAGGTCATAAGAGAGAAACAGGTCATAAGAGAGAAATAGGTCATAAGAGAGAAACTGGTCATAAGAGAGAAACAGGTCATAAGAGAGAAACAGGTCATAAGAGAGAAACTGATCATAAGAGAGAAACTGATCATATGTGAGAAACAGGTCATAAGAGAGAAACTGGTCATAAGAGAGAAACTGGTCATAAGAGAGAAACTGGTCATAAGAAAGGCTCAGCTCCAGAAGCGGTCATTAAGCCTCATCAAGCAACGGTCAGCCTCAACGGCCACCCCCGTCAGGCACACTGAGGCGCCGCTCTCGAACCCCAAAAGTTGACAATCGCGGCCTGTGCTTCTCTCTCTTTCCACAGCGCTCGCCGCCGCTGACCCCAGAGCTGAACAGCGGCGGGAAAAACCTCCTCCTCATCCTCCTCCTCCGCCTTCATCCCCATTCAGCCTGCGTGTTTGCCGCTCTGGATTCGATTCGAGTGGGCGAAACTCCTCGAAAAAATCTCCCTTCGGACCCATATGAGCTCTCACTTGCCGCCCTTCAGTCCGCAAGCTTAGTCCAAGCCGTAGGGCCGTCTGTTTGTTCAATATCACATTTCCCACAGCCAGGGCGGCGTTGAATTGAGTTTTATATAGAGCCCCCCCCGCCAACTTTCCCTTAAGTAAAAAGTAAAGTGTATATACTGTGCAATAAATACGGTTGCGTGGGAGAGGTTGTAGACTAAAAGTTGACAATCAAAAACCAGTATAGAAATTAATTTGTTTGTGAAAATTCCAAGTCTAATGTTGAGTACTGCTCAAGTTAGAGATGGCAGAGTTTTCTTTGGCGAGTTATTTAACAAAAAAAATGAGCAGACAGAATGCAGACTACGATAGGGGAAGCGGGAGGGCTGTGAAAGAGGAAGCAGAAACCAGATCCCACTGCAAATATTGGGGTGGGGGGCAAGCCAACAGTCCAATATCCGTCAAGTTCCTCCCGCAGCTGAAGTGTGTGCATTAGACTTCTGTTGGTGCCACCGCGCGGGCCAGCGGGCTCCTGCAACCTCCGGCAGGAGACACGCGGGAATTGAGGCTCGAACCGAAAGCTCCGTTCGATATCAGCAGATGTTGGGCAGCGGTTGGGAGTGCGCTTGAATATAAATGACAGGACATGAGCCGCTGCTGTGACTGCACTGTCACTCACCCAAATCACTTTCTCGACTGTGAGAGTCCCTGCCTAGTGTGTGTTTTCTTTGTCATGAGCGGCATGTAGTATTCAGATTGCAATTTACTGGGGTTAGGAGCGATGATTACAGGAGTTATGGGCAATATTTACTGGGATTGTGACCAATATCTACTGTAGGATTATGACCAATATCTACTGTGAGATTATGAGCAATATCTACTGTGAGATTATGAGCGATATCTACTGTAAGATTATGAGCAATATTTTCTGAGATTATGAGCGATATCTACTGAGATTATGACCAATATCTACTGTGAGATTATGACCCATATCTACTGTGAGATTATGAGCGATATCTACTGTGAGATTATGAGCAATATTTTCTGAGATTATGAGCGATATCTACTGTGAGATTATGAGCAATATCTACTGTGAAATTATGAGCAATATCTACTGTGAGGTTATGAGCAATATTTTCTGAGATTATAAGCGATATCTACTGAGATTATGACCAATATCTACTGTGAGATTATGAGCAATATCCACTGTAATATGAGAAATATTTACTAGGATTATGAGCGATATATACATGGATTATGAGCGAAAATTACTGGGATTATGAGCGATATTTACGTGGATTATGAGCGATATTTGCTGTGGGATAATGACAAATATCTACTGTGTGATTATGACCAATATCCAGTGTGAGATTATGACCGATATCTACCTCTGTGAGATGATCAGCCAATTCGCTAATAGTTCAAGCCTTTAAACAGTTCAAACACCTGGTTTTTAGTTTCTAATCCTCTAGCTCGAGAACCGTTTTGCTCAAACTCTAAATCTATTCGAAATGATTTTATCCAGGTGTTACTTCACTCGATGTAAGATTTACAGTTCATCGAATTCTTTAAACCAACCTTAATCTAAACCAACTCAACCCAGCCCTGAATACAGTGGGATGAATGCCTTCGGGGCTTGAGCACACCAGTCCAGCTGGTCATACGCCACCATCGCCGCTGTTCCTTGCTTTTTTTCCCCAACCGCTACCCCTCTCCCAAGTTTGAACTGTTAATCAAGGGGGACCCCCTTGTCCGTCATTTGGCCATCAAACTTGTCACTGATAGCAGGGCGGGCAGGCAGTATCCACCTGGAGCTGCATACTGGAGACTGTCCTGCCCTGTTCCCATATGGACCCCGGGGATAGCCTCTGCTCATTAGCCTCGCGAGCATGTGATGCAACACCTTAACTAACCCGCGCCCCGTGCGCATTCTCGGTATCCTTGTAATTAAAATACTCAACTATGTATGAGCTCATTGTAAAATTTGAATCCAATTTTGTTCGCTAATATAGAGTAAAGCTATTTTCCAGCTACTCGACAGATTGGGGGCGCGAGAAACTCGACAGTTCGCCGAGCTTATCTGGGCGAATCATCTTGGCGGCTCGCCTTTCGGCTGGTCTGAAAGCGGACAAGAATTCACTGGGGCGCTGCTCGATGGGAGAATGCAAGGTCGTCAGCTTTCACCGGAACTGCAGGGCCATGCCAGCCCAGCAGATCCGGTTGCTTCCGGCTCTTGCAGATCCTGCGGCACCCCATCTGCTCAGGGAGCCTTCTGTCTGTCTGTCTGTCTGTCTGTCTGTCTGTCTGTCTGTCTGTCTGTCTGTCTGTCTGTCTGTCTGTCTGTCTGTCTGTCTGTCTGTCTGTCTGTCTGTCTGTCTGTCTGTCTGTCTGTCTGTCTGTCTGTCTGTCTGTCTGTCTGTCTGTCTGTCTGTCTGTCTGTCTGTCTGTCTGTCTGTCTGTCTGTCTGTCTGTCTGTCTGTCTGTCTGTCTGTCTGTCTGTCTGTCTGTCTGTCTGTCTGTCTGTCTGTCTGTCTGTCTGTCTGTCTGTCTGTCTGTCTGTCTGTCTGTCTGTCTGTCTGTCTGTCTGTCTGTCTGTCTGTCTGTCTGTCTGTCTGTCTGTCTGTCTGTCTGTCTGTCTGTCTGTCTGTCTGTCTGTCTGTCTGTCTGTCTGTCTGTCTGTCTGTCTGTCTGTCTGTCTGTCTGTCTGTCTGTCTGTCTGTCTGTCTGTCTGTCTGTCTGTCTGTCTGTCTGTCTGTCTGTCTGTCTGTCTGTCTGTCTGTCTGTCTGTCTGTCTGTCTGTCTGTCTGTCTGTCTGTCTGTCTGTCTGTCTGTCTGTCTGTCTGTCTGTCTGTCTGTCTGTCTGTCTGTCTGTCTGTCTGTCTGTCTGTCTGTCTGTCTGTCTGTCTGTCTGTCTGTCTGTCTGTCTGTCTGTCTGTCTGTCTGTCTGTCTGTCTGTCTGTCTGTCTGTCTGTCTGTCTGTCTGTCTGTCTGTCTGTCTGTCTGTCTGTCTGTCTGTCTGTCTGTCTGTCTGTCTGTCTGTCTGTCTGTCTGTCTGTCTGTCTGTCTGTCTGTCTGTCTGTCTGTCTGTCTGTCTGTCTGTCTGTCTGTCTGTCTGTCTGTCTGTCTGTCTGTCTGTCTGTCTGTCTGTCTGTCTGTCTGTCTGTCTGTCTGTCTGTCTGTCTGTCTGTCTGTCTGTCTGTCTGTCTGTCTGTCTGTCTGTCTGTCTGTCTGTCTGTCTGTCTGTCTGTCTGTCTGTCTGTCTGTCTGTCTGTCTGTCTGTCTGTCTGTCTGTCTGTCTGTCTGTCTGTCTGTCTGTCTGTCTGTCTGTCTGTCTGTCTGTCTATGCATAAAAATACTCCCATTTCAGTTGCAAACATTTCCCCAAATGGAGTTGCTACAATAATTTAAAATATGCAAATTTATGCGCCGTCAACAAGTCAGTGACTCGCTCCAGCCGCACGCAGCCGCAGGCACTGAATGCACTGGACCCAGTCGCGAGCCTAATGACCCGGATACATGCAGAAAGTCGAACGCCCTTTGTTTCTCCGGCTCGGCGGAAGTCATAAACAAACAAGAAAGCCCCCAGCAGCTGCTGTAGAGGCGACCTGGGCACTGGGAGATCGGGGAGTCCCCAATCGGCTTCCCTCCGAAACCCGAGAACCGCCTGCCCGGCCGCCCGGACTCCGGCAAGTTTTTAGCGGCGCATAGCAACTGAAAAAATCGAAAGTAGGAATTGATGAGGGGTTGGGGGTGGTGACAAACAATTTCGTCACACCTTGGCTCAGCCGCCTCGTCACTCGGGTGCTTCTGTCTCCATCGTCCGTCGCCAACCGACTGTCTCGCCTTTGCCCTCCTCAGCCACCCCAGCCCAGAGTCGTCGAATGGGTAAGCTGATACCCCCCCCCTCCCTAACTCGGAGATTTCCGAAGGGCGAAAGAAGAAGGCGCGATAGAGAGGGGGGCGCGAGGGCCGCTGCCCGGCCAGCCAATCAGAAACCCGATAGGCCCTGGCCGGCTGGGGGGGCTTCGGCCGCGTCCCGGTTTTTACGGCCGAATTTCTCACCAGCCCGAGTCCGCATCCGCATATTGTCACTCTCAACGTCACTTAAGCCGACTCGCCGCGTCCCATCCCGTTTCCAATTTCAATCTCGCTGACTCCGCTGGCTTTTGTGCGCTTGGTTCAGCTTTCATATCAGCTTTCACAGTTATTGTTTTCGCTTTCTGAGGAGAGGGAGAGAGAGAGACGGACTTGAAGGCCAGAATCTCGCATATTGATGACACGGCTGGCTCGGCAGCGACAGGAATAAGCCTAAGCCGCGCCAGGAACTCGTCAGGATCGTCTTGCGCTCAAGCGCTCGCTCGCAGGAGAGAGAGAGTAGGGCTGGTAGGTAAGTCAATCTTATCCACAGCGGATCGGGTGTCTCAGGCACTGTAAAGCGAGATAGAGAGGCGGAGTGGCGACAGTAGGGCTGCGAAGTAGAATCCGATCTCACTCTGCTCACCGCTGACTTCTCCGCTTACTGTTCCGCAGTCGGCAGTGAAATATAGGGCCAAGCGAGGCGGCAGCGAAGCCCCAGCCAGGCCAGATGATCCAGCAGTCCCAGGACTGTTATCTACCCTGCGCATCTGTCGAAGACCGAGCCTACGGTGAGCAGACTCTGCAACAGCAGCAGCAACAACAGCAGACCCAGACTCCTCAGCAGGCAACTCAGAGCCAGGAGCTTCATCAGCTGATCCCGCAGCATCACCAGCCGATTCTGTCAGCGGATGATTCCGAATGCTCAGTCGGCGGCGCTGCTGGCAGCGGCGGGTGCCGGTTCACCCAGGAGCAGGTGGCCTGCGTGTGCGAAGTCATGCGCAACTCCGGCGACATGGACCGCCTGTCCCGCCTGATCTGGTCTCTGCCGCCCTGCGAGCAGCTGCACCGCAATGAGTCCGTGCTCACCGCCAAGGCCTACCTGGCCTCGCACCGGGAGAACTACAAGGAGCTCTACAGGATTCTGGAGAGTCACAACTTCTCGCCGCGGCTGCACCCGCAGCTGCAGGCTCTGTGGCTGAACGCGCACTATCGCGAGGAGGAGAAGGTCAAGGGCCGGCCGCTCGGCGCCGTGGCCAAGTACCGGGTGCGGCGGAAGTTCCCGCTGCCCCGGACCATCTGGGATGGCGAGGAGACCTCCTACTGCTTCAAGGAGAAGTCCAGACAGGTGCTGCGCGAGTGGTACGCGCACAATCCCTACCCGTCACCCAGGGAGAAGAAAGAGCTGGCGGAGGAGACCGGCCTGACCACCACCCAGGTGTCCAACTGGTTCAAGAACCGAAGACAGCGGGACCGGGCAGCTGACGGCAAGGACAAGTGAGTCGGTGGTAGATCTTGTTGTCACTCTGATTGTCACTCTGATTGTCACTCTGATTGTCACTCTGATTGTCACCCTGATTGTCACGCTGATTGTCACTCTGATTGTCACTCTGATTGTCACTCTGATTGTCACCCTGATTGTCACGCTGATTGTCACTCTGATTGTCACTCTGATTGTCACTCTGATTGTCACTCTGATTGTCACTCTGATTGTCACTCTGATTGTCACTCTGATTGTCACTCTGATTGTCACTCTGTCTGATTGTCACTCTGATTGCCACTCTGATTGTCACTCTGTCTGATTGTCACTCTGTCTGATTGTCACTCTGTCTGATTGTCACTCTGTCTGATTGTCACTCTGTCTGATTGTCACTCTGTCTGATTGTCACTCTGTCTGATTGTCACTCTGTCTGATTGTCACTCTGTCTGATTGTCACTCTGTCTGTCTGTCTGATTGTCACTCTGTCTGATTGTCACTCTGTCTGATTGTCACTCTGTCTGATTGTCACTCTGTCTGATTGTCACTCTGTCTGATTGTCACTCTGTCTGATTGTCACTCTGTCTGATTGTCACTCTGTCTGATTGTCACTCTGTCTGATTGTCACTCTGTCTGATTGTCACTCTGTCTGATTGTCACTCTGTCTGATTGTCACTCTGTCTGATTGTCACTCTGTCTGATTGTCACTCTGTCTGATTGTCACTCTGTCTGATTGTCACTCTGTCTGATTGTCACTCTGTCTGATTGTCACTCTGTCTGATTGTCACTCTGTCTGATTGTCACTCTGTCTGATTGTCACTCTGTCTGATTGTCACTCTGTCTGATTGTCACTCTGTCTGATTGTCACTCTGTCTGATTGTCACTCTGTCTGATTGTCACTCTGTCTGATTGTCACTCTGTCTGATTGTCACTCTGTCTGATTGTCACTCTGTCTGATTGTCACCCGGTCTCTGATTGTCACTCTAATTGTCACGCTGATTGTCACTCTGTCTGATTGTCACTCTGATTGTCACTCTGGTTGTCACTCTGTCTGATTGTCACTCTGGTTGTCACTCTGGTTGTCACTCTGTCTGATTGTCACTCTGATTGTCACTCTGGCTGTCACTCTGTCTGATTGTCACCATGGCTGTCACACTATTCACTATTTATCTGCTCTACCTTTTAGTCGAACTTCGAAATGAAATTCCCCGTATTCATTCATTTTTATGACCACTTCAACCCGCTTCAATTGTCACTAGGACTTGTCAAGCATTAATGCACCTTGCCAACTTCAACTCTCATTTCTTGCTCAGTTAGCATTGAGCCCATTTAAATGTAAACCCATTGCAGAAAAGTAAGTTTATTGAGCTCCAACTGCTGGCTAAGATTATTTATTAACGATAAATGTTGACTCTGAGTGCACGCCATTCGAGTAGGGCTATGGGGTGACAATTAGAGGGGTTACTAAGAGTGGCCTCCCGCAGGTCTCACGGTATAATGGCACCCACAGTCAGCAGCCATGGGGGAGGGGGTCTAGCTGTCCTGCCCCGTTCACTCACCAACTTATCCTTAGGTGTATTGTTAAACATTTGCCAGCAGCAATGCGCTGTCTTCTGGAAGCACAATTAGATGAAGAATAAATGAGAGCAATATTTGCCCACCGCAGAACACAGGGGCGGGCGTGCCAATGAGCTCATATCAGCATGTCATTGTCCCTGCCTCTGCTCTCCATCACTCTTGCCCGCTTTTCGATTCCATAATAATTAATAAAAGAGTAGTTAAAAAAGTCTTAACAATTCACCCCCAGATTGTCGAAAACTAATTTCTATTAATGAAAAAATCTGCTTGGAGAATTTTGCCTTCGGAATGAAGACAGCTCTCAGTTTGGCATTGAATAGACATAACGTTGACAAGAGGCCAGCTCGGCTGTTTGCTCACTGGCTTGGGGTCCGCGCCATAGACAACAAAAATTATGTAAATTGCTTGCTTAAATGGCCAATCAATGAATTGAAGAGTTGCCAGGCCGCCAGTTGCCTGTCTGACTAGGCCACTAAGGCACTAACATCTTCCGGCTTCCGGCTTCCCGGCTTTTCTTAGCAAACATCTTCGGCGGGCGCTGGGAACGGAGCGAGCGGGAAGGAGGGCAGAGGGGGGGTCGAGCAGACAAACAAAAACTTTTCAAAAACCCCAACCGTATTTCTGTCAATCGATTCTGTTCGAAATTCGAATTCTCCTTGTTCGAGCAGTGGGCGTCCCGAACTAGAGGGAAAGCGGCTAAAAAAAGCATATGCTGTTTAACTAAGAGATATTTGTCCATACGCTAGTAGTTTTGTCATTTTCTCTCTCAGTTCACGGCATGTCATTTGAATCGCAATTCCTTTGTCATTTCTTCCTTATTCTCCTGACTCTTTTCCCATTTAGCCTATAACTGAGGCATAAACTGCAAACAGAATATTGAGAAATAGGAGTCAGATCAGAGAGAGCGGAGAGATCAGAGACATCAGAGAGATCAGTGAGAAATCAGAGAGAGAGCGGAGAGAGATCAGAGAGAGATCAGAGAGAGATCAGAGAGATCAGAGAGATAAGAGAGAAATCAGAGAGAGAGATCAGAGAGAGATCAGAGAGAGATCAGAGAGAGCGGAGAGAAATCAGAGAGAGAGATCAGAGAGAGATCAGAGAGAGATCAGAGAGATCAGAGAGAAATCAGAGAGAGAGAGAGCGGAGAGAGATCAGAGAGAGATCAGAGAGATCAGAGAGAAATCAGAGAGAGAGAGATCAGAGATATATCAGAGAGATCAGAGAGATCAGAGAGATCAGAGAGATCAGAGAGAAATCAGAGAGAGATCAGAGAGATCAGAGAGATCAGAGAGATCAGAGAGATCAGAGAGATCAGAGAGAAATCAGAGAGAGAGCGGAGAGAGCGGATGGAGATCAGAGAGCGGATGGAGATCAGAGAGATCAGAGAGATCAGAGAGAAATCAGAGAGAGAGATCAGAGAGAGATCAGAGAGATCAGAGAGAAATCAGAGAGAGAGATCAGAGAGAGATCAGAGAGATCAGAGAGATCAGAGAGATCAGAGAGATCAGAGAGAAATCAGAGAGAGAGCGGAGAGAGATCAGAGAGATCAGAGAGATCAGAGAGATCAGAGAGATCAGAGAGATCAGAGAGATCAGAGAGAAATCAGAGAGAGAGCGGAGAGAGATCAGAGAGATCAGAGAGATCAGAGAGATCAGAGAGATCAGAGAGAAATCAGAGAGAGAGAGCGGAGAGAGATCAGAGAGATCAGAGAGATCAGAGAGATCAGAGAGATCAGAGAGAAATCAGAGAGAGAGCGGAGAGAGATCAGAGAGATCAGAGAGATCAGAGAGAAATCAGAGAGAGAGCGGAGAGAGCGGATGGAGATCAGAGAGCGGATAGAGATCAGAGAGATCAGAGAGATCAGAGAGAAATCAGAGAGAGAGCGGAGAGAGATCAGAGAGATAAGAGAGATCAGAGAGATCAGAGAGATCAGAGAGATCAGAGAGAAATCAGAGAGAGAGCGGAGAGAGATCAGAGAGATCAGAGAGATCAGAGAGATCAGAGAGATCAGAGAGAAATCAGAGAGAGAGCGGAGAGAGATCAGAGAGATCAGAGAGATCAGAGAGAAATCAGAGAGAGAGCGGAGAGAGATCAGAGAGAGAGCGGAGAGAGATCAGAGAGAGAGCGGAGAGAGATCAGAGAGATCAGAGAGATCAGAGAGAAATCAGAGAGAGAGCGGAGAGAGATCAGAGAGATCAGAGAGATCAGAGAGATCAGAGAGATCAGAGAGATCAGAGAGATCAGAGAGAAATCAGAGAGAGAGCGGAGAGAGCGGATGGAGATCAGAGAGCGGATGGAGATCAGAGAGATCAGAGAGATCAGAGAGAAATCAGAGAGAGAGATCAGAGAGAGATCAGAGAGATCAGAGAGAAATCAGAGAGAGAGATCAGAGAGAGATCAGAGAGATCAGAGAGATCAGAGAGATCAGAGAGATCAGAGAGAAATCAGAGAGAGAGATCAGAGAGAGATCAGAGAGATCAGAGAGATCAGAGAGATCAGAGAGATCAGAGAGATCAGAGAGATCAGAGAGAAATCAGAGAGAGAGCGGAGAGAGATCAGAGAGATCAGAGAGATCAGAGAGATCAGAGAGATCAGAGAGAAATCAGAGAGAGAGCGGAGAGAGATCAGAGAGATCAGAGAGATCAGAGAGAAATCAGAGAGAGAGCGGAGAGAGATCAGAGAGAGAGCGGAGAGAGATCAGAGAGAGAGCGGAGAGAGATCAGAGAGATCAGAGAGATCAGAGAGAAATCAGAGAGAGAGCGGAGAGAGATCAGAGAGATCAGAGAGATCAGAGAGATCAGAGAGATCAGAGAGATCAGAGAGATCAGAGAGAAATCAGAGAGAGAGCGGAGAGAGATCAGAGAGATAAGAGAGATCAGAGAGATCAGAGAGATCAGAGAGATCAGAGAGATCAGAGAGAGAGCGGAGAGAGATCAGAGAGATCAGAGAGATCAGAGAGATCAGAGAGATCAGAGAGATCAGAGAGATCAGAGAGATCAGAGAGATCAGAGAGATCAGAGAGATCAGAGAGATCAGAGAGAAATCAGAGAGAAATCAGAGAGAGAGCGGAGAGAGATCAGAGAGATCAGAGAGATCAGAGAGATCAGAGAGATCAGAGAGATCAGAGAGATCAGAGAGATCAGAGAGATCAGAGAGATCAGAGAGATCAGAGAGATCAGAGAGAAATCAGAGAGAGAGCGGAGAGAGATCAGAGAGATCAGAGAGATCAGAGAGATCAGAGAGATCAGAGAGATCAGAGAGAAATCAGAGAGAGAGCGGAGAGAGATCAGAGAGATCAGAGAGATCAGAGAGAAATCAGAGAGAGAGAGCGGAGAGAGATCAGAGAGATCAGAGAGATCAGAGAGATCAGAGAGATCAGAGAGAAATCAGAGAGAGAGCGGAGAGAGATCAGAGAGATCAGAGAGATCAGAGAGAAATCAGAGAGAGAGCGGAGAGAGATCAGAGAGATCAGAGAGATCAGAGAGATCAGAGAGATCAGAGAGAAATCAGAGAGAGAGCGGAGAGAGATCAGAGAGATCAGAGAGATCAGAGAGATCAGAGAGATCAGAGAGATCAGAGAGAAATCAGAGAGAGAGCGGAGAGAGCGGATGGAGATCAGAGAGCGGATGGAGATCAGAGAGAAATCAGAGAGAGAGCGGAGAGAGCGGATGGAGATCAGAGAGCGGATGGAGATCAGAGAGCGGATGGAGATCAGAGAGCGGATGGAGATCAGAGACTGCATTGAGCAGGGAGGATGAGGAGCGCCCAGCCCGACTCCCCAGCGTGCATCAGGAAAACTTGCTCGCCTAAATTTTTAATGACGGGTCACGTCATTGGCTTGTCAAGATTTTAACTATGGAGCGAGCATTGCCAGAGTTGAGTTAAATAAGCGATTGACTGGATGGGGGGGGGGGCTGGAGAAAGTGTGTGGTGGCGACACGAGCAGGCTGGCTGAGAGGGGAGGAGCCTGGAAAAGCAGGATGAGGCGGGCGGGCGGGCGGTCGGACGCAGGGAAGGCGCGAGAATTTTTCGAGTCGGAATTTTGCCGAGGCGGCGGCTCTGGGGACAGGATAAGGGGGGGGGGGTAGCAGAGGCCCTTTCTGGGCTCGTGGGCTGACGGAAATCTGAGACGATTTCGCTCTCGCGCGCTCTCTCTTTATCGAGACTCGCTGAACTGTTCCATCTGGTCAACTGCAGTGTCTCACAGAGCTAGGGACCGGGGGTGTTGGTGTCAAATTTCTTTCAAGGGAACTGGGAAGGGGGTCTGGAGGCGAAGGCCTGCCCGCCTGCCTGCGCGGCGCGGTGCAAGGAGGAAGCCCCGACTGTCTGTCTTGTGTTCTGGCCCTGCTAGAGAAGCATGCGTGTGCGATGCGTGTTTCACAGAGAAGTTTTTTCCCCTTAACTTGCTCTTTTTTCTCTGCGTTCTGGCGTGTCTCCTCCTTCTTCTGCAAGCAGAGAGTGGCAAAAACGGTTCCCAAAGACTGTTGGGCTTGGTGCTGCTTTCAGAGCGAAGTATCGCATCATGATGAAGACGTTCTGGATGAGGCGGCCCGGTTTTGATAATGAAAAGAAGAAATTTTTAGTCAGTGTGGGTAGGACAACCGGCGCCAGAAAAATTATTAAAAACTGTTTCCAGTGCATAGAATGACTCTCTGTTTGTATCTCTAGTCTCCAATCTCTAGTCTCCAATCTCTAGTCTCCAATCTCTAGTCTCCAATCTCTAGTCTCCTATCTCTAGTCTAATATCTCTAGTCTCCTATCTCTAGTCTCCTATCTCTAGTCTCCTATCTCTAGTCTCCTATCTCTAGTCTTCTATCTGTAGTCTCCTATCTCTAGTCTAATCTCTCTAGTCTCCTATCTCTAGTCTCCTATCTCTAGTCTCCTATCTCTAGTCTCCTATCTCTAGTCTCCTATCTCTAGTCTCCTATCTCTAGTCTAATCTCTCTAGTCTCCTATCGCTAGTCTCCTATCTCTAGTCTCCTATCTCTAGTCTCTAGTCCATATCTCTATGCTCTAGTCTCCTATCGCTAGTCTCCTATCTCTAGTCTAATCTCTCTAGTCTACTATCGCTAGTCTCCTATCTCTAGTCTCTAGTCCATATCTCTATGCTCTAGTCTTCTATCCCTAGTCTCTAAGAAACGAATGTAAAATCTCAATAAATATTTTCAATTTCGCCACTCAGTGCCCCATGGTGCACCCCAAGCCCCTACTAAACAGCCAAATTGGATTGTTTTGGCACAAAGATTCCAATTTTTTAACCCGATTGCCAGTCTGGGAGCTCCAACATACGGTCCGGCCCCCCTCTCTCATCTCTCCAAGCAATTAGGCTTCTCAAGTGCGCTCCGGCTTTGAGAGTGCTCTTCTCTTTTCAACTCCATTTATTTGCTCTCCGCTCCTCCCGGATGCAGTCACAGTGAATGCTGGACTTTTTTGGCAACACGCAGCTCCCCCTCGCTGTGAGATCAACAGCAACTCACGGCGCTTGACTTGAGCAACTCTGGCCCAGATTGCTGCATATAATGGCTTCTAAGTTGATTCTTGAGCACCCAGCTCAAACCCCCGGGGGGCAGTTTGGGAATAATGGGAGAGATGCGGCGGAATCAGTGCAACTGTTGCTCAACCACTTTTTTGGAGAGAAGTGTGAAGGGCCACTTCTATTGCCGCTCATTTCTACCCTTTGGCTAGTAACTGGGATTGTGGGTTTTTATTTCAACTGTGAAAGTCGCTTCATTATTTCGAAGCTCATAGGTCCGAGCTGGGATTCCAAAATCGGAGCCTTACTGGGGAGAATTGATTTTGACGCAAACGTCTGGCTGACTTTGAGGCACTTGAAAGAAGCAATTGCGGGCTTATGAGTTAAATGACAAACTGAAGTTAACAATGCCAACAAAAAGCCCCCCCCCCCCCAGTCATTGCGAGGCCCTGCGCGATGCGTTAAAAGTCTTTGTTTGCCAATAGACTCGGAGAGAGTGGGGGAGCGGCGGCGGCACCCGTTTTTAGGGCTTATGAGATTTGGCAAGGTAATTATTTAAGTTGCGAGGGCCTCCTCAAAGCTGTTTTGATTTGATGTGCTCAGAACTGGAGGCTCTGCTTTCTCCGTCTCTATTCGTTTGCACAACTCGACTCGAACTTCGAAGCGGCAGGCCATAGCTAACCCTTAACCCCTGACCGAGCTGTCTTGATTAGCTGCGTTTCACTGTCAATTCTTATCGCACAGGAATCTGTCCTGGTCTGTTTTTGCAGCTGATTAAAATAAAATCCTTGTTAACGAATTCATATTTTGTATTTTCTGACCCCTGATCCCCGATCCCTGATCCCTGATCCCCTATCCCTGATCCCTGATTCCCGATCCCTGATCCCTGATTCCCGATCCCTGATCCCCGATCCCTGATCCCCATTCCCCGATCCCCATTCCCTGATCCCCATTCCCTGATCCCCATTCCCTGATCCCCATTCCCTGATCCCCATTCCCTGATCCCCATTCCCTGATCCCCATTCCCTGATCCCCATTCCCTGATCCCCATTCCCTGATCCCCATTCCCTGATCCCCATTCCCTGATCCCCATTCCCTGATCCCCATTCCCTGATCCCCATTCCCTGATCCCCATTCCCTGATCCCCATTCCCTGATCCCCATTCCCTGATCCCCATTCCCTGATCCCCATTCCCTGATCCCCATTCCCTGATCCCCATTCCCTGATCCCCATTCCCTGATCCCCATTCCCTGATCCCCATTCCCTGATCCCCATTCCCTGATCCCCATTCCCTGATCCCCATTCCCTGATCCCCATTCCCTGATCCCCATTCCCTGATCCCCATTCCCTGATCCCCATTCCCTGATCCCCATTCCCTGATCCCCATTCCCTGATCCCCATTCCCTGATCCCCATTCCCTGATCCCCATTCCCTGATCCCCATTCCCTGATCCCCATTCCCTGATCCCCATTCCCTGATCCCCATTCCCTGATCCCCATTCCCTGATCCCCATTCCCTGATCTTTGATCGCTGATCTTTGATCGCTGATCCTTATTCCCGATTCATATCAAAATCAGCCACCTGCAGATACATGAAAATCGCACCTTCACCCAAATCTCCCCCCCTTCAGAATCCCCGGCCTGGGCAGCCCAGACGACTCAATCGATCTCAAACTCGAAGATTTGCCCGATCGGCCAAATCCAAAGCCGCTGCCGGTTCAGAATCCGGACGAACTTCGTCGAGCTCCAACGGTTGGCGCAGCCGCTTCCTCCTCGTCAACATCGTCGGGATCATCGTCGATTTCGTCCAATGGAGCAGCAGCGACGGGGGTCCTGCCGGGGCACCAGCAGCTGATGCAGCAGCAGCCGCAGCCGCATCATCCAGTTGCCATGGGCTACCAGCAGATGGCGCCTTACTTGCAGCAGCAGCAGCAGTCGCAGCATCTCTACCCCATCATGTCCCCGTACTCCGGCCAGCAGACTGTCGAATCACCGCCGCCGCACGCTGACCGGGCCAGCGCGGCCTCCGCCTCGCCCGTTGAAGACCTTCGGCAGCAGCAGTACCCGCAGTACCAGCACCAGACCGCAGTGCACCATCTTCACCATCACCAGCAGCATCCGGTTCCGCATCATCTAGACGAACACCAATCCTACCAGATGGGTCACAGTCTGCACCAGCAGCACCAGCAGCAGCACCATCATCTGCAGTACTTTCAACCGATGGACGACTATGCCCAGCATCCTCAGCATCACCACCATCATCATCACCTGTATCCGTTCCATCATCAGGCCGCCGCCGCTGCCGCCGCCGCCGTTGCCGCAGCCAGCGGCGGTCAGCCAGACAAGAAGCTGGCCGAGGCGGACGCCTTGCTGTTCCATCCGGGCTTTTCCGGAGCGGCCGCCTACAGTCTCTGAGGCCGCCTACAGTCTCTGAGGCTGCCTACAGTCTCTGAGGCCGCCTACAGTCTCTGAGGCCGCCTACAGTCTCTGAGGCCGCCTACAGTCTCTGAGGCCGCCTACAGTCTCTGAGGCTGCCTACAGTCTCTGAGGCCGCCTACAGTTTCTGAGGCTGCCTACAGTCTCTGAGGCCGCCTACAGTCTCTGAGGCCGCCTACAGTCTCTGAGGCCGCCTACAGTCTCTGAGGCCGCCTACAGTCTCTGAGGCCGCCTACAGTCTCTGAGGCCGCCTACAGTCTCTGAGGCTGCCTACAGTCTCTGAGGCCGCCTACAGTCTCTGAGGCCGCCTACAGTCTCTGAGGCCGCCTACAGTCTCTGAGGCTGCCTACAGTCTCTGAGGCCGCCTACAGTCTCTGAGGCCGCCTACAGTCTCTGAGGCTGCCTACAGTCTCTGAGGCCGCCTACAGTCTCTGAGGCCGCCTACAGTCTCTGAGGCCGCCTACAGTCTCTGAGGCTGCCTACAGTCTCTGAGGCCGCCTACAGTCTCTGAGGCCGCCACAGCGACGGCTCATCCCGCAGTGTACACAAAGATAAACAGACAAAATATCAAATTTCTAATTAAATAAACTAATTAATTAACCAATTTAAATGTAAAAGTGTTTTTTTTGCCCAGCTTCACCTGAGCTCATTATATCGTTTATTAAAATTTTGCCTCCACCCCCCACACACTCCACAATGCACCAACAACAATGCACTGTGAAGTTGCGTCTGCTTGCGCACAAGGGTTTTTTTCCTCAAATTGGCTATCAAATCTTCTTCTTTACGTTTTGAAGTTTTGCTTATTTTCTTTTTAAGTGCACGTTGCTTGGTTGGCTTTCCTTCCATTAATAATTTGCTATTTTTTGCTTATATTTGATCTGTGTACAATAGACCCGAACATTGCTTCTTGGTTACCTCGGTGTAGGGATTTAATCATAATTGAGAAGTTCGTGCAGGAGACTCTCATTGAGCTCACACAATCAGTCAGAAATCACATTTATCAGTTTGTTTGCTTATGTTGAATATCACAGTGTTTAAATATATATGTGAAAACTATTATGTGGCTAAATTTAATTCAAAGTCTCAGAAATTTCCGTTTCTACTGACACTTCTACTTTCAGTAGAGCGTATTGTCTTTTTGCTATTTGTGGATAACAGTATTAGAGACACTGAGTGACTTTTTTAAGGGTTTGAGAGAGTTGGGGAGAGTTGAGGTGAGTTGAGGAGAGTTGAGGAGAGTTGAGGAGAGTTGGGGAGAGTTGGGGAGAGTTGGGGAGAGTTGGGGAGAGTTGGGGAGAGTCGGGGAGAGTTGGGAAGAGTTGGGAAGAGTTGGGGAGAGTTGGGGAGAGTTGGGGAGAGTTGGGGAGAGTTGGGGAGAGTTGGGGAGAGTCAGGGAGAGTTGGGAAGAGTTGGGGAGAGTTGGGGAGAGTTGGGGAGAGTTGGGGAGAGTTGGGGAGAGTTGGAGAGAGTCGGGGAGAGTTGGGGAGAGTTGGGGAGAGTTGGGGAGAGTTGGGGAGAGTTGGGGAGAGTTGGAGAGAGTCGGGGAGAGTTGGGGAGAGTTGGGGAGAGTTGGGGAGAGTTGGGGAGAGTTGGGGAGAGTTGGGGAGAGTTGGGGAGAGTCGGGGAGAGTTGGGAAGAGTTGGGGAGAGTTGGGGAGAGTTGGGGAGAGTTGGGGAGAGTTGGGGAGAGTTGGAGAGAGTCGGGGAGAGTTGGGGAGAGTTGGGGAGAGTTGGGGAGAGTTGGGGAGAGTTGGGAAGAGTTGGGGAGAGTTGGGAAGAGTTGGGAAGAGTCGGGGAGAGTTGGGGAGAGTCAGAATTTGGGAGAGTCGTGGAGTAGGCAAGTTTTGCGACATTTTTTCTTATTACTTCAAGTAGAAGTCAGTCCCGCTGCTGAAGCAATAGAGGCGACCCTTGAGACCAAAACAAAATTCGCATAAAAATGATGCATCACAAAAGTAAATTGCTATTTGCCTACTTTAAGTAGGCTATAGCAACCATTATTCATCTATTTTACACTAAATTTCAATGAAGCGACGGTGCACAGCACTTATATTCAATGTTTCTGTTTCTCAACCACCAAGAGGCATATGAAAGTTATCCATCTGAACACGTAAAGTTAAAATGGATTAAGTAGTGAAGTTCGCGGGTCGCGGTCTGGCTCTATGGATCTTTCCCTTCTGCTCCCAGGGTCCTCCAGCCAGCAGCACCAGCCGACCGAGTCCGCGCACTTTTGCTTGACTTTGACACTGAACTGGACTCGGCCTTCTCTTCTCATTCTCTAGCGACCTCGTGCAGTCTCTCAGGCCTCAAAGCAACAGGCATAATGAAATCTTCTCACGCGGTCACCCCCCGCTCGAGTTGGAAATTGCATTTTGCGTGCCTATGCGAGAAATTGGGACACTAGGGGTGTATAGAATCCCCAATCCCTCGCTGGCTCGATCCCCCTCCTCACAGTCTTCGTTTACTGGGGGGTTGATTGCATCTGCATCTACTGGTTCAATTTGAAGCCGAGGGTGTTGCGTCACAAACAGAATTGTCAGGAACAAACTGTATCCTGATTGCTGCCATGGAAAGGCTTTGAGACAGCAGCGATTGTTGCCATCGAATTCAAGGTCAGATAGTTTGCAGGGGAGCTGTGGCAAGCGGTCACACAGGAATTTACAATCGTACAACCCCACCCCCTTGGCCCCAAATTAATGTTGGCTCGGTGCGAGAGTGCGGGCTCTGGTCTAAGAGAATCCATCCACTTGTCGAAGTGTTCACCCTGTCGGATCAACAATCAGGAGACGTTGTCTATAAATCGCCTCTTTGTCTGCAGCAGCTCCTGACCCAGTGACCCCCCCCCCCTGTTGGGCCGCGATGTCTTAACACAGGCCGTTAATCATGAGCTTCCCTTGTGAATTCTTTGTCAACTTAACTTTACGATCTATGCGGCGCGTAAATTCCATTGAGCTGCGCCAATCTTTGTAGTGGGATCTGGAGCCACTTGACCTCTATTTCTCCTTCTCGCACCGCCCCGATCCGATACGCAGTTTTATCAGCTGTCGCCTGCCAGAAAAAAACTTGAATTGAGAGACAACAATGCGCAGATTGTAAAGCGTTTGGAAATGTATTATTATTACAAATTTTACACGCGCATAACACTGAGACACATTGAAATTTTACGACAAAAAAGCATCGATGCAGTGCAGCATTTGGGTTTAGGAATAATTCAAAGATTTTCAGCATTTTCTTTTGAGCTTTTATCAGCGAGTTCTGCTTTTAATACCAAGGACTGTTGAGGGCCATGGCAGCCGCCAACACCCAGCAAATCACACGGTGCCGCCGCTGCGCCAGCGGAGACCCGCCACTGCTGCGGCCCTCCGACCGCGCATCCTCTTTGGAAGAAGCAGAAGGCGGCCGATGAGGAACGGCAGAAGCAGAAGAAGCAGAAGAAGCAAAAGACGCTCTGGTTTCGAATTCGCGGCATCGAATCAGCGGAGACTGAAAGCTGGTCGGCAGGTGTCGCTCCGGCACTCCGTGGTTGTCGATGCCGCCGCCGCCTCCGGGGAGGCTGTTGGGGATGGCGCCGACCCACAGCAGCGCCCTGCCTCCAGAAAGCAGTTCCTCCATCATCACCTGCTCGCTTGTAGTTGGAACCTGCGTTGAGTAATAGAACTTCCAGATAATGAAGTTTCGGGGATAATGAAGTTTCGAAGATGGTGAAGTTTCGGGGATAATGAAGTTTCGGGGATAATGAAGTTTCGGGGATAATGAAGTTTCGGGGCAATGAAGTTTCGGGGATAATGAAGTTTCGAAGATGGTGAAGTTTCGGGGGTAATAAAGTTTCGGGGATAATGAAGTTTCGGGGATAATGAAGTTTCGGGGATAATGAAGTTTCGGGGCAATGAAGTTTCGGGGATAATGAAGTTTAGGAGATAATGAAGTTTCGAGGATAATAAAGTTTCAGGGATAATGAAGTTTCAAGCTTTTTAAAGCGACACCTGTCGATTCCCTTCCATGTTCTATCGATCTGCTTCTCTCACCTGCAACCGGAAGTGATCGCATCCATTCGTGCTAGTAACGTCCTGGGCTTGATTCAGTCGCCAGTCGCTCCGCCTGCCGCACCCAAAACCGTCGTAGGCGGTGAGCTGGTCCAGGCT